>JAUMGZ010172531.1:0-14806 GCA_032359645.1 Pododesmus macrochisma | reverse complement strand
TGTCGTACAGGTAAGACAGGTAAAATCCCCGAAGTCCGCGCATGCGCATTTGCGATTGTGGTAAATTGTTGACTATGACTGGTTGGCTCGGTGTCAGAATAATGTGACAGAGTGAAGTATCATGTCAATATGTCTGCAGTGTGATATTTAAGTGCGACAGCACTATAATGTCGCCATCAATGCGTATTATCACAAGCAGCCAATCTCGATATGACCTATACATGAATAAACGGGTAGTAAAACCCCAATAAAACAAACGAACAAACAAAGAAACTTGGAGGAAAGGGATTCAGGTTTGTTTAAATGATGGGTCTGAGACCCCAAGGGGCTATGGTTAAATAATAACACCTTCATTGAGAGAGATTTACACATACCGAATGCATACATGTACTATCAATATTATGTTCGGTTCAGCTTTAAAATAAATAAATATTATGTTTTTTAAAATATTATCACTCTTCGTCAATGAGCTGCCGTATATTAACGCGTTCTACCTGACAGGCTTACAAGCGCCCCACTTATTGGCTGCCGTATACTCAATGAGTCGTACAAGGCGTCGGTTGTCCTGTTATCACTTCACTGTAAAAGTTAACAGCGTCTTATATAGAACGTCAAGGACATTTGTGACCATCTAAAATGGATGTGAACAACTACAGTTACCTCCATCAGATGGAGGGAAACTTTGATGATGACACATATCGAGGGAATCTTGTCAACAAGTGGACAGACAGTCTATGGTGTTCGTTGATATATATTATCCTTGTGTTTTCTGTACAGGAGTGGATGAATAGTCGCAAAAAGTTCGATCTGCGACCTGCTTTGATAATTTGGAACTTGTTGTTTGGTCTCTTTAGTACAGTTGGTTTTGTTCGCATGCTTCCCGCTTTAAGTACAATCATCTTCGAAGAGCCAGGAACTCGTGTGTATATATGCACCGAACCTATATCGAAAGGTCCAGTGGGATTTTGGTCCTTCTGGATGTGCATTTCTAAACTTTTGGAGTTTGGTGACACCCTGTTTATAGTGTTGAGGAAGCAGAATTTGATATTTCTACATTGGTATCATCATATTGTGACATGTGTGTTCGCGTGGTACAGCTACTCGAGTAGGATGAGCATTTCTGTGTATGTAACAGCAATGAATTTAGCTGTACATGCTATCATGTATACATATTACGCCTTTAAGGCGATGAGATTACCTGTGCCGAGAGCTATAAGTATGATTATAACAACAATACAGTTATCACAAATGGTGGTGGGATTTAGCCTTTTTTATTTTGGGTACACTGAAGTTAGACGTAACTCTGCTTGTTGGTTAAAGGAAGAATTTGCTATTGCGGGTATTCTGATGTATGCCTCTTATTTCTGTTTATTTGGACACTTTTTCTACAAAACTTACCTGTCGAAGTCGCGCCATATAAAGCAACATTAACATATTTTTAGATGACTCTTGCTGTGGACCGTGAACGTGGTTACTGTAGCGAAGACGAGGGCGTACATGTGTGTCATCCTGCTTGTTGTATGTGTCAATGACTTTAACATTGTATATCAGTAATAGTCTATATGTTATAATGTGTGTCAGCTGTTGCGTTAGTGTAACGCATGTCGTTATATAAAAATATTGTATGAGGGTAAAAAAAATCAATTTTTCAATTGTTAAAGCTATTACAACTTTCAGCGAACAGTCCTACACATACTTGGACTATCATCGTTTTTCGCTTATATTTATCTATACGTACGTTTATAGTGTTACATCCTTTATTTACAAGTGTTGTAGTCACGTGTCATCGACATCATCTTGTCACCACCGATAGTATTTGTCTCGTGTTGTATACTGATACAGGATTACAGGGAAGGTCAAAAGTTGCTTGATGCGCTGGTGTTGTACGTTTATAGAAAATCGATTTTTTAAATACAGAAAATGCATTACGACCTGTCCTTACGCTAATTCTGTGTTTTTGCTTTAAATTTTTGCACTTGCTATACATATTCAAAAACAGACAAAATTGTGTGTGCTCGCTATTTGACCGCTTCGTGTATTTCCTCTGCTTTCAACTGATCTTGTGTTAGATCTAGCGGACAACTTCCTGTGTTTATTTGTCACGTGATCTTGCGTTAGTTACTTGTCAATCGATAAACCCCACTCGGGCCTTTCCGTCATACATGTAGTTCAGGCCCCATGACTATAAAAATATTCAAGCTGAGTTGAGCACAAAGTCATGCTCAAACTCAATTCCATGTTCAACTAAAATGTTACTGTTGTGTCGAAAAAAGACATGGTTGGGCACGTGAGAGTCATTCTTGGCCGATTATGTGCTCAGGAAGTTTTATAGACTGATTTTTGCGTCGTAATCACCTCTTATATTCTCTTGGGTTTGAGTCTGAGCACAGTTTTGAGTTTTGTTTATAGTCATGGGGCCAGAAAAACACCTCTTGGTTATATGATTCTCCCCCACCGGCTTTTCCCAGGTTTCGGCCCAGCTAACACGTATTACCTGTAGCAAATGCATATTATTTGTCACAATTGCACAATCGGAACTTCTTATCTTTTCTGAACGTTTATAGCAAATTATATAAAATTCACAAAATTATAGCAATGTATGTTTATGCATGTTGTATTTAAGAAAAGGCGGTCTTTGCTATACTTTAGCGCATCTAGTTACCTTTGACCGTACACCATACTAGCATTTAATCGTATATACACCCACGTACACAAACTGAACTTACACTCGAGTACATAAACAGTGTTTATCACCAGTACTGTGAAAAATTAGAAGAAATCAGAGATATTCACGGTCTCCTTTGTCACATTAGTCACGCGCGCGTGTGTGTTGTGGTGGGTAGGTGTACATGTTCTGCATGACTTACATGGTCGTGATTGTACACTTATCAATATAGTTGTTGGCAAGTTTTTACCATTTTTATTCGGTTTATATTACATGTATTTCGATGACGTTTATAGGAATGTTGCGACATTTGATCTCTGTCTAGATTACATTCCTCATCCCTTGAGCCTTGCTAAGGTCAAAGAATATATTTTAGTTTACATTTACCTTTTCTCCACTTACTTATATTTAGTTGCCTAGCCTGAAGTTTTTCTCTCAATTTGAGAACGCCTTATCTCTATATAACCTTTATAAAACACAGAAATATTAACATAGCTAACTACGTTATATATTTCTAAAAGCGGAAATATATCTACATATTTTTTTTCGTGGCCTACAATGTCAGTTTTTATATATACATGTGTATTATGTTTTGTGTTCGATCTTATTTAAAACTTGCACGCATTTTTATGTTTTTATACAAGTTTACGTAAAAGTGTTGTTAAATGTCCACGTTGTTTAATAAACATACACTATATATAACGCATATAAAGGCTCTGAGTATTATTTAGAGATTGTGTAACTACTCTATCTTTTCCAACAGAATTCATATCAACTTTAAGGAAACTCGACGAGGCATAAGCATATCACGATTCTGTGGTTATTTTACAATATATTGTGTACATTTTATTTAAGTATTGAACTGCTTTCAAGTGGCATTTATAGGTGATATGAATGCAAGATGAAAGCAGTTCCATACTAATATTTGCCGTTTGCTATCCCAATGTTGTTTTCATGCATAGGAACCTATAGTATATAAATGAAAACAACAGTTGTCTCCCCTTTAATCATGACAAATACGGACCAAGACCACAATTAAGGATGCGCGCTACTCACATTTCTACATTAACCTAGTTTTTTTTAAATTTCCTCTGGTATTTTCCATTATAATACATTGGAAAGTTGTTGCCCATTGATCCCTATATTTCTGATAGTCTTCTTAAAATATACAACGTATATACCCATCCACAAAAATATTAAAAAATTTGTAAGAGTTTCCCTAATATTTCTGGCTCCTAAAAATCTATTTTTTCCCATATACTACTTACTTTAATATTTCTTAGGTGTTTATTTCCCGCCAAAATTTAAAATGCTAATATCTCAAAAAACGAGATCATTGACCTATCCTTATTTATCCTTATGAAAAGCATTTATGTCAATTGACTTATATAATGAAAATCAGCCTATCTGTAAGACTTTCATTCCCAGTAGCTGTCATCCTTAATTCTACTATACGAGACTACTTACAAGTCTTAATAAACAGTTGAATAACTTCATTATCGACGAATGCAGGCTACTACTGAAAATTGAGAATCTTGTAGACCTATCTTTGGCTGAAATAAAAATGACAAAAATTGATATTGAGTCACCGTTAACATGTTGCCGTATGATTCCAATTTTAAATGACCTATGAACATAGTAAAGGTCAGATTGAGATTCAAGCCAAATTACCTCTGTAAATATGATGTCCCGCAGCTTTGTAAACACACTTTATTTTAAAATTATGGTAAACATCTAAACTTCTCAAAAAAGTTCATTATTTAACTACACACTCAATGACTTGATAAATTACAATAAATTCTAAAGTCAGACATTTTAATTTCTATAGGTACTACATTCGTCTGTGGTCTCTCGCCCTTATCAGCGACAATTTAGTTATAAAAATAAAATAAAAATGATTTCGTCAAACTAAAACATAAAAGTGACAAGTTCAGAAAATTTCATTCGTTTTGATGCAATACAATAACAAGTAACATCCTTTTGAATGCATACCCTCAAAATGTAAAGTTCCTAACTGAATGTGAATTCTTTTTATTTAGTTCAATAATGGTGTTACATTTTTTAACATAGTTACTTACATGTATTTTTAACATGTTCTTTGTAAATTTGAGGAAAACAAATTTTTTTAGATTTTTTTTTAAATTCTTCATAAAATTTAAGAAAAGTTTTGTCAAATGTATACGTCACTATGTACAAACAACACTATACTAAGTACAATTATAATTTTTTTTAATACAAAGTTAACAACATTTAAATCAGAATGCCTTATTCTTACACATATACAAATTGATAAACCTCTTCGGATCAGCAGAGAACTGAAATATCCGATACGCCTTGGTGTGACGTTTTGGAACCGGTTGGTTGTTTACGTGACTACTATTTTGTCAAATATACTCTACTGTGAACAAACAACACAATACGAAGTAGAATGATAAATTTTTAATACAAAGTAAACAAAATTTAAATCAGAATTCCTTAGTTATGAGTAAACTATACATACATTTAGATATTGAAGACAAAATAATAATAAAATGTCCACACACAATTAAATGTAAACAAAATTCACTCAGAACCATGACTCAAAATATTGTTGGTAAAACAAGATGGTGTTTAAGAATCTACAAAATGGGTAAAGACAACTTCAGATCTTTTCCATCGACCTACCTTCCGAACATTTTATGACTGTAGTAGCACCAGCAGAACGAATGTTTTTGCAGTATATCCCATATTGCTTAGACCATTCAAATAAATATATTCGTCCAAGCTTTGAGCCACAGATGAGGCTTTGGTGGCTGTAAAAGGGGAGTTTATACTAAAGAATACAGGTCCCTTGGGTGCACTAAATACCCTAGTTTTCTCAATATATGTTTTCAAACATGCAACAGGGTCTAACAAGCTGTCATTATTAGTAAATATTGGAAACCCTGTGCGAGACAAGTCGTTTTTAATGCTAAACAGGGTGATTTTTGCCCCTGATTAGAAAACTCTATATGGGCAGTGTGAAACAAAGTTTTAGTTAAATACAGTCCGTTCATTGTCCATACTAACGGTATTCAGAGTAATGTCCCATAGACGTAACATAAGTGTTAGCGACAACAAGCAGAAAGACTTTAATCTGAGGCGCAAAATATCTAGGGACTCGTTAGCAGTTCACGCCAAAACAAATTATTAAATTATTTAATTGGCATTACCTTAGATTTTCACATAGATATGTCCGTGCCCGGAAATGAGTCGCTGCATTTCAGTCGTTTCTATAGAGCTAACCAATCCCTTAGCCTTGTAAATATGACAAAGTGCCGCGGATGTAGTCCGAAAAATAGAATTAGGACGCGCTGTTGTGCTTGCAACTTCACAAAGTAATTTAGCAACATCAGCGTTTTCAGTCGGCGGGAACTCTATATCTTGTTTCTGACAAATGTTTAATACTTTGCGGAGCGCGTTGTTATACGAACTTAGAGTACCTTTAGACCACGATAAAATAAATCGTTGAATGCATTCGTTAAACTAAGCAACGACCTCCGTGTATCCTCCAAGCTAAGAGAGTCAATTTGCGGTTCCTGCACGGTTCCGGGACCACGCCCGTTGACCTGTAAAGGTGTTAGCTTCGCGGAAGTTTCAATGGGGGTTGTATCGCCATTGACCTCAATATGTTGTACCAACTTTGCGCGAGCCATTTTGGCGCAATTATTGTGACTGTTGCCTTGTACTGTTATATTACATTTAATGTTAAGATATTAAACGGCGCATTCACGAAGTTGTTTTCTTGGCCCCAATTCGTTTGGGCCCGGGCATCGATAGCCTCTGGCAATGGTTCTTCAAAAATGTCTGTTGAAACGCAACAATTGTGCATTTTGCGAAGCGATCAACCGTGTGTGGACTTCAAAGTTTGTCTATATATTCGAACATTGTTGGGTGTAACACCCAGTTGTGCTTGTCGGATGTCCTCGACAAATAATCCGCGTTCAATTTTCTGAACGCATTTTTTTTCTGTATTTTAATAACTATTTTGTTATTTGTTACGAAAGCCTATTGAGCTCATTTTCATGGAGAAACAACATTATTTTTCGCGTCGCGAAACTTACGCGCAATTACGCGAAACTAACGCATAATAACGCGAAACTTACACGTTATTACGCGAAGCAAAAGCATTTAAATAATGCGAAACTTACGCGTAAACACGCGAAACTAACATGTTATAACGCGAAACAAACGCGTAATTACGCGAAACTAACGCGTTATATCGCGAAGGGTACCATAAATACAGTTATTATGCTACTGTTTAAAGAGAAAAGAAATGAAGTACGACAGCTTAGTTAAACTTTATTTTGAGATCGGGCTATACCCCAAGAAGAAATTCTAAGTTTCTTAGCTTTCTTATCAATGCTATAAGAACTAATGTTAGAGCAGACGAATTGTCGCAGGAACTTGATGTCAACGCAACGGCCGATTTACCATCCAATTAATTTGAAGTGGTATACAAAGCAATTAAAATGTAATAAATAGAAGAATGTATTTGATTCGTTAGGCAGAATTCCTTGATATGTTCACAAGTGCGTATTAGAATTTTACATTAATCGTGAAATAAATTTGATATTTAAGAAAACACTACTAAATATCGTTATTTTCAAACGTTTAACTCAGAACCAGGTTAACATTGTTGGAAATACCCATGCTTATTTTTAGAAATAGGTGTCTGTGACATTCAAGGACTTTGATGCGTCTGTTAACAGTTCAATAGCAGATTTACAGATAACTCAGTTTATTGTGCTGCGATCCGATGTATAATTAATTGAGCAATTAAATAAGAAACAGTAGAGGTAACACTTATTTCACTTATTGTAAATTTTTATATCATTTAAAATAAAAGTAAGCTCTCTATAACAGTAGTTATTATATATAAATTGGGATTCTCAAAGTGCGACGTTAAATGACGTCGAATGTCATACGGAGTTTGCGATGGCTGATCAAACATGTATTACAAAAAGAAGCTGTAAAATTACTAAGTTTTTACATAATGAGTTCAAATTAGGCACATATGTTGATATCAATTTGTCTATATTATATTGTGGTTTGATATCGACCGAAGAGAGTTCAAAAGGTCAGTGGGGATACTATGTCAGGCTTTACCAACTCTGCAAGTTTACATTTCGTCATTTAATTTAATAAATGGTCTTTTCAATTTCAGTATGACTTCTTTGATTCTTTAGTATCTTAACTAGCATAACCTCATGTCTTCATGCTGCCCTAAGTAGTATAACTGTACACTTGTTCACATATTGTAGTGGCATATTCTACACATTGATTTACATACAGAACTACTTGTATTTGACGCGTCTTTTCTTTGCACAGAACTTTTTATGAATTTATCTTGTTAAAATTGACTTAATGAAGAATAAAAATCGTTATCTCTTCAAATAGGAGGCGAATTAAGTGTACTCGCTTGGGCAACGTATTTAAACAAAATGGCGGCGCCAAAGCTTACAAACACGAATTTCCGTGAACTTCCATGCAGTTTCTTGGTAAATATATTAAAATGCGTATTCAGACAAAAGCAAAGGAGGAAATGGTAAGCCTGTGTAAACAAGCAGATTTGTTCAATTTGCCACAAATTGAAAGAGAGGACGAGGCCAAGGCGTCAAAGTTGAAACAGACCTTCAAGGCGTGTGTTACGATAATCCAAACGAAACATCAGAAGGCTTGGCTTGGACCAGTAATCTGAGCGGGATACCATCAGTCGATGCATTTGACGTGACCTCTTTTCTTATTATTTGCCGGCATGTATATGTATTTGATTTGAGATATGCACGTGGAGATGGGGAGCAGTTCGCATTTTACATCCTGAGTTTGAAGAGGTTGTAAAATAGTTTTACACCAAGTAACAGCAGTTTTAATTTGTAAAACAATGTAACATAAATACTGTTATCTATTCAATGTGTCTGTATTGAAGAAATTGATTATTTACACTATAAATTAGCAAGGAGTAAAAAACAAAGGTCGCAAACAGTAGTCCGTAGGATTTCTGAAAAGGTCCGGAAACGGTTTCCGAAATTGCGCAGTATTGCGTTATCGTACATGTCATGTCTGCTTTAGTTCGGTAAATTTTCGATTGATAAAAAAATGATAAAAAATATATATATAAATTTTGACTGTAATATGCAGATTTGATTACAATTTATTTCCATTTTTACTGCTGTTTTCGGGAAACTGGTGCAGTAGTTTTAAAGATCCACAGACACAGACACACACTCACACACACACACACACGTATGTATGTACGCACGCACGCACGCACGCACGTACATATATACGTACCTACCTACCTACCTACCTGCCTGCCTGCCTGCCTGCCTGCCTGCCTGCATGCATACATGCATACATACATACGTACACAGACACACACACAGACACAGACACACACACACACACACACACACTTGATTTTTTAATATTCATAAATGGCGACAATTATTAAGAATTCATTTATTAATATAAATAAATGATTTTTTAATATCAATAATATTAATAAATGAATTTTTAATATCAAAAAATCAATTTTTAATATTAATAAATGCTGCCATTTACTAATATTAAAAAATCATTTATTAATATTTAAAAATCAATTATTAATATAAAAATTCATTTATTAATATTGATAAATGAATTCCTAATATTAATAAATGAATTATTAATATTAGAAAAACCCTATTTGTGTCCACGATGGCTTGCCATAGTGCCATGCATTATTTTTTATTCAGTTAGATTGTGCATGGTTTTATTTGCATTAGTTTTTCCGCAATTTTCTGCTGTTTTCACGAATGACTGTCATACTGAAATTGTACATTACAAAGCAAAACACAACTTGACAAACTACTAAACGTGATAACAAAAGATGATAACACAATATTTGGAAAATGGCGGGGAAGTACGAGAGCATGTATTTGTTGAGCACGCGCATGTGCTTTGTTGACCCTATTAATACATGAGTGTCGGCCAGTCAAAACGTAACATTCAACAAAAATGTTTAAAAATGTTTTAACACTATTTCTTTAGTTTTCATGTATATATTATACAAATATTTCATGCCTTTTTGGGAAACAGTCAAAACTATATCCTCGAGGGGTTGACCCTAAACACCAAGGGGTTATAGTTTTGACTGTTTCCGAAAAGGTATGACATATTTGTTTTGTTACTTTATTACTATTATATGGTTCGCCAGATATGGACGATGCAAACAATATAAGAGTATGCAATGCAGTCCAATAGTTCATCGAACACTCAGGAAGATTCAGGTAGACAGCATACTTGCACGAAACTATATATATGTATATTGATTTGTATTATATGCCATCAAGTGTTTATTTTATGTTTTTGTAAATTATTTCTTTAAGGAGAAGACCTAGTAAGTTGAAATAACTTGTGTCTGATCCTTTTGCTGTATTATATTTGGCAATAAAAATATGTTTGAACTAAAAATCTTTTGTTACCCAGGAAATTTCAAGAAATGTCCTTAGTGATGGTTCTTTTAGTTTGAAATAAGATGATGATGCTAATATTCTTGTTGCTCCCTTAATTACATTTTTGGTGTTGTTTGAGTCTCTATTCCTCATAAAATTGAACAATCCCTGCTCTGTTTTTTTCCTGAAATCGCTTTATTATGTCGCTTGCCCGTAACGTTATCAAGCGCAAAGTCGCAGTCGCCAAAACGCTTCAGAGTTGCTCCATAATGTCGTTGTCATGGTTTCGGAGCATTTTCCTGGCACGTGCAACTGTTTTCCAGCTGCATATATGTTGCATTGATTTCACTGGGAAAATAATCAAACTTGTTTTCCTGAGTTTATACAATTGCTCTTACTTTACTACAAATGCATAAACATATAGAAACATTATATTTGAAATTTAATTTATCTGGCATGTGTTGATCCTGTTCATTATTTTTAAATATTGTTACGCTGTTGTCTGTTTTTAGTTTTAAAAATGAGACACCCGAATCGTTCAGAAAATGGTGGTGTACGAGTCAGTGCATAGGACAGGAATGTTTATCAACGATATGTGATGTCACACAATGGCGCCACCATCGACAAAAACGAGCGGGAATAAACTGCAGACCAACTGTCCTGTGGTCTAAGTATCCATCCATGTACAATTGGTGTGTTGTAAATTGTGCATATGGGTATTGTCCGGCGGCTTATTGCGAATGTGATGGTATGTTACAATTTATGTATAACAATTCAAATAATAATAGTACCAACTTGAATTACAAAGGCAAAACCTTCTCCATGGCAGGAAGAAAATCAAAATTAATATAAACGTGAAAAAATACTTTCTGATGTTAAGAGGAACTAATGCACATAAAACTAAACGGAACACGTGTTTTTCAAGAAAGTTCAAGACACATTTATAGTGAGTCTACATTTTAGAAATCATAACATATTTGATGTTTTATTTTAAAATTGACGATAAGTCAGTCAAGACCGTTTATATCTGTAAATACTGTCAGATCATCGATATCTGTTGTCATTCTTCGATTTGATTTACAGCGATAACTCTGTACATACTGAATGTTCAATTTAATGAACATTGATTGTGAAAAACCTACGCTATTTTATATCCTTATGCATTTTGATAAAGAAGGGATTCAACGATTAAGGAGGAGGCAACGTCCTTCTTGATTTTAAATTTAGGTCAAATGTCCATGTTCACTGTTTGAACACCAGTAAGCAAGGATAGATATATATGTTTATAGCGTATCTATGTATTTTGTTTCAATAACATCACAGAAGAGAAAAGTACTTCAACAGAAATTGTTTTGTCCACAACCACGACATCTACTACCACGGTATCAACATCATTACCTACCGAATCATCATCCACACCTGTCGAATCAACAACCGTTACCACCACAACTACCACAGAATCTTCAACGACTAAAGAATACACGACCACCTCACAGATGTCTACAGCTTCTTCATCACAATCTTATTCACAATCTACGCCATTAGCGTCGACCTCACTCTCTTCCACAACTCAACAAGTGGAAACCACTACACCGTCTAATGGTAAGGAATCTATTTGATTTTTCCTTTTATAAAATATTCTAAGGAATTAGATATTGGCTAACGAGCAAGTTTCCTTTACATAAATGTTCAAGGAATGAAATTCATATCAAGCATTAGGCTTTGCGCACATAACATTAACAAGGAATAACAATGCATTCTTCTTGGTATATCATACTGCATTACAACCTTTGTCATACTGCAAAGATAAATGTGGTATTCTGATTGGTTAACTAGCCCGACTACATACGTCTATGTTCGTAATCTTAACGGGGTACATAAATGCGCGTGCTTTTTGCGCGGTATGGTATGTAATTCATACTAAAAAGCTGTACCGAAAGTCGTATGCGTAAAGAATGGCGATTATATACAGGAAAATATTTATATACATGTAAATAAACGGATAAATAACTCTTATAACAAATTCGTCGTACTGGTTTTTAACAAGGTACACGGTCCTATTAACCCTGTCAGAATCAAATGTGCCCTTTGCCTTCGGCTCATGGTATATAAGATCCTGACAGGGAACATTGAAGTTTACCCTGCCAAAGACCTATATAACGAATTGTATGTTGAAGAGATCTCGTCAATATTGCAAAATGACTCTCAGCCGGATCGACCTCATTTTCGTATTTACTACTTTATTGAAATTTTTTTAATACTTTCTTTATTATTGTAGATACACCGGAACTTGTACAATATTTATCAACAGCAGTGTGTGCATACTGCAATAGCACAGCCGACTTGGACACGTTCTGTAGATCAACCTTCTGTAAAGGGTGTACGTATATTGTCTTAAATAGATGGTGTTTTGTGATTACAGTTATTACATTAATAATAAAATCAATTTGTTCACAGAAAACTACATTTATATCGATTTAAAAAAAGAAGAATACACACGCTTCATAAAGAAAATCCGAAACGTAGCTCATTTCACAAGCATGCACATATACAGTCAAGGCAAATTACGACGTGTACAAACAATATTAACACAGAAAAATGTTTCATGAAAAAGGAGATATAACGGATTGTTATTATAAATTCATTAAAATCTATTTAAAGGACGTACTTCATATTTCATTGTAGATGATACAAAAGAACTGAACTTAAATGGTAAGTTTTTTGTCCATACTCAAGACCTCTTGTCTCATGCGGAAAGTGGGAATATTGATGCCTCATCAACCGGTTTTACCATACCGCCTGGTTTCGTGCTGGGTGACCGTCTATAGTCGGTCCTTATGGATAAAAACTATTGGGGGTTGTTGTGACGTCAATTTATTTCTTTTTATTCTGGTGCTGAATTGTTTAATGCAGCTATTGTTGGTTTGTCAATGTATCTCGTTCTGTTGATTCCAATCATTCTATTTATTAACATGCACACTAAGTCTATAAACATGTTTTACCTCAATATCTGTAAAGGGCACCTCATGTTGATAATAATTCTTTTAACTTATATCTTTTAACTAATTTTTACACCCCCTTTGCTTGATTAGGTCATGTATATATGTAGTCTGGATTTTATCCGGTACGGTGTTATGCCTGTTCTTCCTACAGTTATACATGTATAGTGTGTGTTAATGTTTTCTGATCACTAACCTATATTTTCGTACAGAATGTGGGTGTTGATATTCAAACTAACCGTGTCCACTTTGCCATGGCAGCTCCTGTATTTTACTCTCGTTGAGTCAAGACTTCATGCTAAGAAAGTTTATTTTCAAATTATAAAGGCTGATGGGTGAGGCCCTCAGATACTTTAATTTAGTTGGAAGGCTTAGAACCCGTAAAAGTACAAAGTTGTAAACTGAAATGGAAAGAAATATAATGTCTTAAAAAGGAAAGAACAAAAAGTATGTGTGTGAGAACCTCGTCCGAAATTCCAGATCAAGAAATGAATCAACCCCGTCATCATAAGGCGCTTAAGAGGAAATGAATAAATGATTTAAAAATGGACAAAAAACGGTATGAATGGAATCATCAGAACGAGAGACATTGACAAAAAAACAAAATTGCAGCAAAAATTAAGCACCAGAATGTAAGAAATTAAATTGACATAGCAAAAATCCTCAAGACTAGTAATCCACGCGGGCCGACTTAAGACGGTCATCCAGCACGAAACCAAGCGGTGTGGTTAAACCGGTTAATGATGCCTCAACCTTCCAACTTCCCGCATGAGACTAGAAGTCTTAAGTAGAGACATACATTTAACTCGATAAATCAAAGTTACGAAGCCAAAGGGGACAAGGGTTGTAAAATCCTAAGGTTGACGACGATTAAAATCACACCCCAACAATACTATAAAAAATGGTCTTCTTAATAGTCTTTGTGTGCAGGCAGTTAATGTTCATGTGGACAGTGGACACGTGTCTCGAACAACCCAGTCATCAGCAGAGATAACGATAAATATATATTAACGATGGAAAAACTGAAATATTCACACTTATCGTTATATCTGGAGCAAAAGGAAGCCTGCGTGTCGATTTCTATATGAAGAATCATTGATTTTTGTATACTAAGTCGAGCTCAAGGGGGTTAACGTCCAGATAGTTACCAACATGTTCATGCTTCGTCCGAAAAATAGAAAAAGATCAGCTTATAGTAGAGCACAGTTGGTCTCAATTGGAATACCAAAAGTCTGCTGGGAAATCTGACCGGCTCAATTAACAAATATGTTGTATTTAACAAATTCTAACAATTAAACGATAGCGTCTTTGGTGTATTTCTGTTTAGCATCCGAATAGTGTCACCCAAAGTATGCAGTTGTGCCTTCAATCATAATATATTTATTCATGTGTCGCCCTTTTCATTTATAAATTCATGACGTATGGTGTATTTGAATGTTGATGTTGCAATTATCGTAGTATAAAGCAAGGAGATGAAACTTGTTTGAATGAGTTTGTGATTTTAAGACACGGAGGCATCACGGCTGGTGACACATTGGTAACAGGACACGCTTGACCATATCGCGAGCACCTTGTTTCGCTTCTAGTTTTTAATAGAAGTTCGTGATGTTTCCTTTTTTAGTTAATAAATGTAAATTTGGTTATTTTCTGTGTGCGTCCAACGTTTTCCTTTTGTTGCCCATGTCCAT
>JAUMGZ010172520.1:0-14806 GCA_032359645.1 Pododesmus macrochisma | reverse complement strand
CAATATCTTGAGTAATTTTTGACAAATCAACTTCAAACTTCACAAAATTGTTTGTTGCTATAAAATCTCGGACGAGTTCGATATTGACAACTTTTTCGTTTGTAAATTTGAGAGTTATGGCCCTTTGTTGCTGCGGTGTGCAGTGTCAGCTCAATATCTTGAGTAATTTTTCACAGATCAACTTTAAACTTCACAAAATGGTTTATGGCTGTAAACTCTTGGACAATTTTATTATTGACAATTTTTTGTTTGTAAATTTGAGAGTTATAGCCCTTTGTTGCTGAAATGGTGTATGCTCAATATCTTTGGTAATTTTTAACGTACTTGCACGAAACTTCATAAGCAGGTTCCTTACCTTAAAATCTTGAATGATTTTGATGACCACTATTTTTTAATCGTCATTTTGGAAGTTATGGCCCTTTTTCCGTCAAAAGTTACCCACCCGCAGTGCCCGCTCATTATCATGAGTAATTTTTGACTGATCAACTTTACATCACCTATTGTCAACCTTTGCAGACGGGCGTATTGTGCTCCACTTTGCGGTACCCTTGTTGTTGTATTTGCCCATATCTACGGACTTACGTTTATTGAATATCGAGGGGCCGCGGTGGCCTTATGGTTAAAGTCGCCGACCTGTAATAATAATAGCCTTTAACCTCCCAATTTCGATTCCCGTTCGGGGCATGCTAGTGTGAGAAAGTTGCCAGTTACTTGCCGTAGTTCGGTGGTTTTCTCCGGGTACTCCGGTTTCCTCCACCAGTAAAACTTACACGTCCGTAAATGACCTTAGCTGTTGATCGGACCATAAGCCCTTAATACAAACAAACAATTATTGAATATCGCATTGCGTTTTCGTATTTATTTTTCCATATAGGTTTTTACGGTACTAGAAAGGGACATGAGAAGTATGTTTTCTGAGATTCCTAGGTTAAAGAACATGCGTTACAGTTGCGTTTTATGTTTCCATAAACTGACAGGATATATACATCACGGCGGATGGTTTAATATTGTTGTTGCGTATAATATTTTACATGCATCCCCCATTTTTCTCGAGTTTGTCATTAATGACAGCAGCTTCGAGCAAACTCTGGGGTTTGTGACGGGTTGTCTCACACAGAGTTTTGGCTCCTTCCTCTTATAAATATCATAGTTATCGGAGGCATGATTCAGGTTGCATTTTTGTAATCTGTGTTCATTGTCTTATGATTTCAGAATTTAGTTCCTTCATTTGCTTTTTGGTATTTTTGCTTTGCTATTGACGGAAGCAATTGTTTTGGGTTTCACGATGGCTTGATCAACATTTTATGCTTTCCAACCAAACATTTAAGTGTGGAAGCATTACATATGAACCATAGGGAATGACAATGATGGAATGCAATACCAAATATCAATGCTAAAGCAAATATAACGCATGACAATATATCCTGTTTGAGATTATCTACCCCCACAAATGACCAAGAAAATTCATTTAACAATGAATCCAGGAAGATAAAATGTTAAAAACAGTACGAACTTGTATATAAAGTTTTTTTTATTCCAACATTCCTAAATATGGAAATTATATAAAAATGCTTTGGTGAGGAATCTGTACCATGAACGACTACTCACTAATCACAAAAGTTAAACACTTAACATTTGAACAATATCCGGGAATACACTGATTCCAGAGATTTGATTGCGTAATGACAATATATGTATAACTTTAAAATTGGCAGAGGAACAAATATATAAGTAGTTTCTTTCGAGGTCAAGATCACATTTTGTTTACAAAATATGAACAAATAAATAAAATAAATTAGGAAATGAATAATACAAAAATATCACGAAGAAAGTATATCGTAAAGGAAAACCTCCAATCTTTTATGTTTGATCTCGCACAGTAACATCACTGTATGAGTAAACACATCATTTAGCTTCCATCCATCCATTGCATAGTTATGACCAACGTCTATGTTGGGTATATAGAACATTTATAATCACAAAACACAGAAGAAAACAACAAACAGCACACATGATATATGCTGAATAAGAAAAAAGTCATTTGCATAGCAATGAAAAGTCTACGTGCTAATGAAGAATGGACTTCCTTCGATGTCTTCATCTCCCCACTTAATTATCACTTGATGATCTCCCGCTTCCGCAACCTTGTAGTTGACGATATACTGTGTTGCTGAACTCTTCTTTACCTGCAATTCAGGTTCTGGAGAACCTTTTGGATCCAGCATACCAACAAGGAGCATTGCACAACCTGTAGAGAAAGAGGTAGCATTCATAAAAAAATAATTTTTCAGACAAAACGCAAACGTGTGCTCTGAGGTCATTTGTATTTACTCATTGTGGACGGTTTTATCTTCTGTTTGAGATACCTATGTTGTTATCAGTATTATCATTTTGTGTCATTGTTCATTAGACTTCACACATGTTAACAGTCGTTATAATGTACCGCACTGTGTAAAAACGTGTAGATGTTGCTAAGATGGAATGACCAATTGGCGATTATTACACCTTTATTTATTTTTAATGAATATGCACACCCGATCTAGATTTACTCATTAAAATAATAATTTACTACTTCTACATAAGCATAAGTTGAATACATATCTCACAATCAATAACATGCACGCACGCACGCACGCACACAAGCACGCACGCACGAACGCACGCACGCACGCAAACATTATTACTCTTTCTCATCCTTGAATTTTGTAGGAAAACCGACCTGCATCCTTGGTGTCGATAGTGAAGTTCATCATGCGACCCATGAAAGCCTTCTTGAGACCATTTCCTCGAAGAGTGACCTTTGATGCATCCCCAACGAAACGTTTCGTGGCCTTTCCTCCTGCTTTCTTTTCTACGGTCTCGACAACCATAGAAGACTGTTCATCCAACTGTGCTGGCTTCCGTCCTGAACCTAAATATCAAGATAGTAATTTTAAATTTCGTTTTTAAAAACAACAATAACAACAACAAAACATAAAAAACCTCTTAAAAACATGAAAGTGCTTATAAGTCCTTTGAATTATATTAGTAATTTGGTTATATTATATACTTTGACTCGTTGTTGATTTGTCATATTTACCTACTTCAGAAGTACTTGCTAATTGTTTACTTGTTTTCCAAATGTGCTAGCATTGGTGAAGAAATACTATTTAAAATGAACATTCATTTTTGGTTTGTAAAAAGAAATGTCAAATCAAGTAAGAAGCTACAAACTACTCATTTTGAGAACAGGATTGTTTCTTAAATGGAAAGGTACACTTGATACCAGTTCTTTCATCTCATATTAGTTGTGTTGCAATTTCATGTAACTGGCACTAATGATGCTATTTCTATTAGATCTAAATTATGAATTTGACTATTTTATATCATTATTCCCTCTTTTGGCCTCCTAGTTCATTTGCACTTTATATCTATTCTGTCCATGCATAGTGTGTACTGTTCGTCGACCGTTGGTGGCCTGGACTTGAACCTGGACTTTCTAGCAAGTAGCGCTTTCACGTTTAATTGACCTGTTTTTTCCATTATCACAAACTTGAGGCCGTGATGCAATTCAACCACAAAACACATTGGATCGTTTTCTAAAAATGAGCAAATTTACAACTTAAATTTATTGTAAGCATGTTTACTTTCCTTCATCAACATCCCTTTATTGAGTACAAACATCGCAACTCGATTGCATGACATAATATAGTTTTAATAGCCGATTCAATATTTACGAACTTTTTACCCAACCCATAAAGGATTGTTAATGGCATCGACATTTCTGAGGTTGGATTACCTTGCATGAACCTATGTGCTTTTAGGAATAGAATATGTTTTATATATATCCCTCGTTTTTCTTTAGTTTGCATGACTACATCCATGCATACTATTTGATATGGGCTGTCATATACCGGGTATTTCATTTTAATTTCTATGACAGTAAAACCCACATTTGAATTGAATTCCGTTAAGTCATCTTTTTTACATTGTAGCCAGGGTGATTTTCTCTCATTACAAAGTGTTAGAATGTTGTACAGTTGTAATAGAGATGATTGCTAGATACATGACAGGTTGTGTTAAGCCAAAAAAGGAGAGAGGTTGACAAAGAAAACTAAATGGTAAATAGAACATGGGACACTTAAAGTCAAGATGAAGATTCTATGACGATATAATGAAATAAATACATGTTTATATACAAAAATAAATTAAATTAAAACTAAAACATTGTAAAAATACACTTTTGATCATGATAATGAATCGACTAAATTAACTAAAATGAAATATTGTTATTTATCAAATGTTCAAGCAAACAAAATGAGTAGGTTCAAAGATGTTGTTATACAATTTTGATCATGATAAAGAATCGGCTAAATTAACTTAAATCACATATTGCTATTTCTCCCATAACACGTTATGAAAGAAAGCCATGTAAGAAAAATCTATCTAACATACCAACGTGATGTGGGGAATAACCAACCAAATTGCGTCACGTTTTAATTGTGACGTAGAAATCTATCTAGCATACCAACGTGATGTGGGGAATAACCAACCAAATTGCGCCACGTTTTAATTGTGACGTAGAAAATGCAGCATAAACATGGCGCGAATGTACATTTCTCAAATTTCAATCGCTTCAAACTTATGTAAATCAATGCAAAACACAGATATAATGGGAGAAAAATACTTTTCATACACGTGTATGAAAGTCTAATATTATCAAATGTTCAGGCAAACAAACTGAGTAGGTTCAAAGATGTTGTTATATGTTCTCCAAAGGAAACAGAGTTTGTGGATTTACATGATAATGTTGCTGCTTCTGTTGCTGTTCTGTTAATGTTTTTTCGCCTTTGCACTTTCATCACGATATAAGTGAACTTCCTTGTTACTATGGAAAGGGGTTGCTTTACAACTGAATGACGTGGAAGCATCGCGGTGGGTGATACATGTGTAGCATGAAACGCTTACTCAATCGCGAGCACCTTGTTTCGCTTCTAGTTTTATAACAGAAGTTCGTGATGTTTCCTTTTTTAGTTAATAATTGTATTTTGGTTCTGTTTTTCTATGTGCGTCCCACGTTTTCCTTTTGTTTGCCCATGTCCATGGTCTTATGGTTTTTACATATAGTCTTGGTTTTTCTTATTTACTATTTTACAAAGGAAATTCATAAAACTACAATCACATTATACTTCATGATATCCATTGGAATCAATAGAAACAATGTTTGAAATCCTGTCTGCTTAAAAAACAAGATAATGACGCTACAAAGAAAAAAATATTCAATCACTCATAAAAGCACACTTAAAGTTTACGATGATTTTTTGTAGAATGGAATAAATTGATTTTTACACATTCAAAATAAAGACTTAAGAGTAAACAAATCTAAATAATAATGATCATAATCCAAACAATTTGTAACTTTAAAAACAACCAGATAGATAGGTAAAGTAACCTTGATACACTTGTTCTTATGTATGATTATCAACGTTAAACAAGGAAGAACCTGATTTGTGCTAATAAAAATTCAGTCTTATTAAAGATATTTATGTTTGCATTTTTCTGTAAAACATTTTTGACATAATAAACAACAAACATGTTTTTAAAAGCTATATGCTAACTTCTGAAAATTATTCTATACGCATAAGCTACATTGTTTTCTAGCTGATTGTTTACTCTTTTACATTTAACACTCATTCTCAAACATATCGCCTTTTACTGCTACTTTTATTAACATCTTCTAACAATTGTTTTTTTGCAACAGAAAAATATTTTGTTTTGCTCGATATATATAGCTATATTTTTTAAAAATCGACTGTATTTTAATATAAACAATTTGTTTAATAAATATATTGAAAAAGCAGTAAACAAGCGATATCACAAACATACATCAATGCATTGAAAACCTGACAAACAATAATAACAAATGAACATCGTCTTGATGGCTGGAATAATGAAATCTAAAGGATTGCCTCAATTCTAATAATCAAGCATCATAACGATTCAAAAATTATACTACGAATCAATTAGCAGCATCTAAAAGCAGTTCTCGAGTTACATCACATAAGCACCTCTAAACATATTACAAATAGATGTACGAGAAATTTGCTGTTGAATAGAAATTATGTTTAAGGCTACAACTTTTTTCTTTTTAAGTTTCTGTTTAATAATGTAATATGATCTTTGAAATTTAAATTTAGGATGACAAAAGAAACTGTTAAAAGAAACCTAGTTAGAAATCATATTTCGACGTTGACTTACCTACGTTTTAGTTGACAGATTTTGAGTATTAAAATACAGCAATATACGCGTATACATTGTAACTAAAGTTTCAAAAATTCGTTACTATAAATATTTGTAGTATGTCGAAATATACTTATATACATTGTAAAAACAACAACCGAAAAAGGTAAATATAGCACACATTGGATACTGACTGCAATACAAAAATGCAACCTGAATACGTACTGTAGCCCTAACTGTTTTAAACTGTAGAATTTTACCCTCATTTGTTTTGTCTAAAATACCGAATAAAGCAGTAATACTATTTACACAATTATAGTATTTTCACGCATACTCAGCGCTTCTAAAGTCGTGCTCTATGTGAGGTAACTCGCAGCATCTAAGCCGTTTTTAGCAACACATAAAAAACTACAGATGGAGGTGAAGTTCGGGTATGAACACCCTACCTGATCCTCCTTTAGCTGTTGAGAACAAAAACAAACATTGAGTACTGTGAGTTACAAATTTGACGTATGTCAGAACTAAAATCTGTTAAAAGTATTTTAATTTTTTTGATATATCATATATGTTTAAAGCTTTTTTTCATGTTATGATTATGTCAATCAAACTTCATTACTTCACCAAACATGTATTTCCTCCAGACAAATATTCAATGATCCGACCACGAGTCGAACTGCCTTACAGGTGTCCGCCACACGGATGGTGTTCAAAATAATTCCATATGAACTACGAATTGTGATATGAATTATCAAGCTATGGATGTTGATTTCCCTTTTGGATTCTTAAGTTTTTTTGTTTTAATTTTATGGCTACTATTCATCCAGTAGCATGTATGTTTTTTGACTCAAGAGAATTAGGAAACACTTTCTTAATGGCCAGCACCTGGTTTCGCTTCTAGATTTGAATAGAAGTTAGTGATGTTTCCTTTTTTAGTTTTTAATTGTACTTTTGTTTTTTTTTATGTCTGCTTCCGACATTATTTTTATTTGCACATGTCCATGGACTTCTGGATTTTAAATATCGTATTGGTTTTTCATATTTACAACTTTAATTAATACATATATATATATATATGCATTACCATTCTCCATACCACAATGTTATCCCATATAATTTACACGATTTCAGAAGTATTATTCGCCGTATATCTTACTACTAATACAATATTCTATGGTCCAGTTGGAGTGAAGGTCCCCGATTCTGCATCTACATAATACCATTCATTACACCATTGCCTCTTTTCTGATCAAAATGTAATTTTAAAAAAATTCCCCAAACCTATTGAGTATTTCTATTTAAAACTTACATAAATATTTATATTTTTGTGTCCAATATTGTCAAACTAAATGCAATTTTTGAGTTTGAAAGAGGCCAACTTTTCAGCAGTACAAACGTACACATGAGTATTGTCGTTAATATTGACAGAAGACGAGACGAAAAGCACATATAAGAAATACATTAAGTAGTATAATTTAAATATTAAGTTAGTGCTCAATACTGACAACCCTAAAGACAAATTACAAAATTATCCATTGCCAACAAAATATGGTTATTCGAATTAGTGCATTCTGATAATAAATGTCAATATTTATATATACTGCGATAACTTTTGTAGTTAAGTGCTCAGTGTTAAGTGCAAATTAGTTCAAAAAAGAAGGTAGCATTACATAAACGTTAACGTTATATTTATCATTACCTGTTTGTATGTTACAGTTTAAAGTATCCAAATTAAATTTGTATAAGTAATTAATATGTTACTTACCTGTGATAATGGCACAATGAGGACTGCCAGCGATGGGGATATTTCCATATTTGATAGTTAATAGGTATTTTCCAGGAGCAAATGGTGTATACATGAACTCGTAACCTTCATCCACCTCCTTACAGCTCAACGCAGATTTAGAAGGACCATCAATATATACAGCCAAAAAGCCAGAGCCTGCCCCACATGTCCTAACAGTAAATTTGTTCTTTTGTCCTAAAATTGAAAAAGTCAGTTGGTTTGAAAAAACAACATTTTATCTTGTATTAATATATGATATATCATGCTAAAAATTATAAGATCAGATGTTTAAGAAACAAGTGCATAAACACGATCACTGATTTTGTCATCCGTGTCAGCTCTTTCAAATAATAATAATAAGAAGGAACATTGGATGACATACAACAAATCAATATTAGAAACCAATAGCAAATACAAGCGAATCCATAGACTATAATGCACAAACAGGAAGTTAAGATTTAACCAATAGATCAATTCCCAATGTAACAAACTTTAACTGTCATATTGTAAGTTGAAATATATATTACGCTAGAAATATTTTATCCTATTTATTAAGTTGATTTTACATTTAGAAAGAGAACACAATTTAAATAGTTCAGTTTCTTTAAGAATCACAAAAACGATTTTTAGAAAGTTATGTATACTTGTTTAGCAATAAAAACATAGTTATGCTTTATTTTTATCGAATTTTCTGTACTTGAAATTATCTTAAATTGTTTTTAAACTATATTTTGGGATGCAGGGATTGCAAGAACAATTATTACACAATCAGTTACAAAAAGACAAACACAAAGGATTAATTCTATTACTAAGCTCCAAAAATAATGCATTTTTGATAAAGGAAAAATAACTATGTAGAAGGATGGAAGAAGGCAATGGAAAATTGCGTTGTATCTTGAAGCTATTACCATTTATTTTGCAGACAAAAAGAAATAGCCCTGAGTGTTATCGTATACGCGGGCAAGAAATAAGTAAGCAATGAAATACGGAAGCATATTATATAATTTTGAATTTATAATTATCAATGTAAGTGTAAAAAATACCAATTTGAAAAAAATAATTCAGATTAGTTTTCAGAAATTGCATGACGCAGGGATTAATACATACCGCATGATCCCTTTTCAAGACCATCACCGAAAGCATGCACCATTGCTGGATCTGCTGCCATTGATCCAACCATCAAAGCAAATGGACTTTCAGGAATGTGGTGGTCATTTAGTTTAACATCAACGTAGTGAACTCCATTCTCTTTTGGGATAAATCTTACGGCATAAAGACCTTCGTCCATCTCCTGAACGAAACAGTCTTCATGACCACCAGCCGGAGTCCTGACGATTGAATGCAGATTTCCTTTGGCGCCGTTGTATGAGACAGTAAAGGTTGCTGGTTTATCGACCTATAGTTTTAAAATATTAGCAGACTTGATGTTACATTTCATCCATAATTACAAACATATTTAAAATTTAACTTTGTTATTTAATGTTAGTATTTAAAATATTAACACAAACATCGAACGGGAGAATAAATATTGATAATGCATTGCATTTAAACAACCTTAATTATATCAACAATTTTTGTTTGATACTCAGCCATTTATTTTTGTACAACATGTGACATTACCTGAAGTCCCCTATCTTTAAGTGCATGTACGGTGACTTCTCTAGTGGCGCCACTGTCAGGCGAAATGTTTACTTTAAATGGAGAGTTAGGTATATGTTCGTTGTTAAATTTCACGTGGATTCCGTACATTCCTGAAAGAAATATAATAACATATTAACAACGTCTTGAGCGCTATGATCAACCACTTTGCTTTTTTGCGTTTTGCCAATGAATAGACCTCATCTTCAAAATAAAAGTTAAGTTAAAAAAAATCCGTGTCATAAAAGCCATGACACAGACAGCTTTCGCAGACTTTAACACAAGGTAAATCTTTTAAACCTATAGGAGGTTTTAGTTTGTTATTGCTTCCGTTCAAGGGAGAACGAAATATAGATTCTATTTGAAAACAATGAGTACTAGTATGTTACGATTGCTACGTAGGAAACATCGTTTTGGCGGTATGACCCATTTTATTTTTTAAATAATAGGTTTTAATGACAAAATCACTGACAGTTTTGAAGGAATGTATCTAAAACGTACTTGGTTTGGAGACGAACGACGGACGCATACTGAACATATCTCACCTTAGTTAAAATACATTAAAAAGCACATTTATTAATGTTCTATACTCATATAGTGAATTCGAAAGTTCTCACCTGGTTTGGTTACGACGTACGACAATCCCATAAATCCATGAGGTCTCTCTTCTATCTTTATTTTGGCATCGGATGGCCCCTCAATGGCCACAGACAATGAACCAGATCCGGCCTCTCTTGTATAAATGTTGAAATGATCTTTAAAAAAGAGCAAGAAAGGATTACAATTATTGCAAATATTTAAATGTCAAAGCCACTTTAGTGGCATACGTATGAAAATTCGCAGCTCTAAATATTTATCAAAATAATGTTTAAATTTCAGAGTACTATTCCGATGTGATTTTAACTTTGGTTTTGTAGCTATGATTTATCAAGGTCTTGTCTATTCTAAACTAACAAATTCATTTTATCTTCAGCGTCCCGATGATTGGTGACGATTCCTTAGAAGCTTGACCTAGAATGCGGGGCGCGGGTCTCTCACAAAGAATATTGGTTCTTTCCATTTATTATAGATATCATATATTTATTGGTGGCATGTTTCAATTTATAATTTTGTATTGTAATTTAAGTATTCGTTTCAACTTAATAACCTATTTTGCTTTAGTTCTCTAATGAAAACATAGTAAACGCGTGAGCATATTTTTTTTTCTATTTCATTTCAAAACTTCGAAAGTTTATTGCTGATAGCAATGAGCTAATACTAGGAATTATAATTTAAAATAAATATATATATATATCTGTATATAGCGATAATTTCAAAACGTTTTGAAACAATTGTGCAAATCATCATTTCAAATTGTACAATTTAGTTTTAAAAATCCTATAATAAAGAAAAATGACAACAACTGTCTCTCTTTTGTTAATGCATCCATATCGTAACATAAATACACAACGTGCATGTCGTCCAATAGTTTGTTATGCAATCCAATATTTTTGAAAGCATGCATTACGTAACACATCTTACTTGATACTCCGACTTCACCACGTTCCACACCCGGACCACCGACCTGAACCTTGTGTGTTCCTCCACAAGACAACTGTCCAACCGTGTATATGAATGGACTGCCTATACAAATACGATGAGATTGAATTTTATAGTGTTTATATAGTATGGTTTTTGTCCTTCAATAACTACAGGTTTTTACACCCCCTTTCTTTGGTTTCGTACATTGAATAATTGGGGTCCTGTCAATTCTAAATTTATTTTCCCCTTTCGATTTCGTTGATGATGGTTAACTCGGAGCTTTGCTTTGGGTCAAGAACCACCGTTCTGTTGATCCTTTTTTTCTTGTTTCAATAAATTTTTATTATTATAAAAACTTTCTAATGTATACATCCATTTTTGCTTTTATGCCATTTTGTGAAATTGTGACTGTATTATACAGATAGGTTTCATACATTTTACATTCGGAAATTTTGTAAACTTTTAATAAACTGTTCTTACTATCTGAAAAAGATTACCTGAAATGTGCATTAATTTATGCTTAATACTGAGAATGTGTGTGCCGTTTGTTTGAGGTGTAAAGTTCATCCTGTAATGGAAATCATCTTCGTCCATGATCTCGCATAATTCAGTGGAGCCATCTGGGTCAGTAACGGAGGCCTCCATGTCAAAGGGGTTTGTGCCTTAAAAATGAAAATTGGTTGTCGTGATACAAGTATCAATATTACAGAGAAGATCAATACGAAATTGTATTTATGAACGTTCCAAGGGAAAACGTTTTCTTTGAGGGTCAGTCTAAAACCGGACTTGATCATTTTCTATGATGCGTAAACTCAAACTACAATTCCCCTTGCGTTTAGCTTCGAATTATATAGTTGTTAAGGGCAAGCCCTCTTTCTATTCATCCATATCCTTATAACTTAAGATACTTTTGCTCCTAAGTGAGCGTTAGTTGCTCAACATTGAAATAAGACCTTTATTCCTAACATGTTTTGCTAACACAGAGAGTTTCAATTCTGTTTTTCGTCAAAGTACGAGCAGCATATCTAAAATGTGAAATTCGATCGACATTAACGCGATCTAAGAGTTTCTTTTTGCGAAACAAACCTGGAATTTTAAGGAGAAATTCACAGCGATCGCCCTTTTTGATTGCTTCAGCCTGTTCCATATCCCTGTCGATGGTTTCACGGACTCTTCCAGATGGATCACCACAGACATTTAGAAGGAATGGACTACCTGTAGAAGTAACAATATGCTTTTATGTATAGCAGTTAAGGATGTTACCTGTATTTCGGTTGGAGTTGAATAATTAACACCTATCAACATGACATCTATTTACAGGAGACATATTAGTTGCAGTTTAGAGACACATTAAATATATCGTTATAATTGAAGCTCACAGATGTAACAATATAGTTTTTGGATAAAACACAAAACATTACCGTTCTCTATATCATTCATGTATTTTGAATATCGTATTGGTTGTTCGTTTTTACTACTGTATTACAATAATCAAAGTAATAAAGCAATATTTATTGACAGACAATCTAGATCAACCACCAAATGCGTCACACGGCAAGAAACAATTAATAATTTTCAGAACAGAACCATACATTTAAAACATAGCGTGACTACAAATGTTATGAAATCCAAGAGTAAGTTTGATATACAAAAATGTTCCAACAGTGTTTTTCATGTGAAAAATATCAAGGATAGGTCATAACTACCAGACTTGAGGCACAACTACAATCGATGTATACAAATGAGCGTTCAAATACACGAGACACACAGAATCGCATAAAGAAAGTTGAGAGTTCGTGAGTATTTGTCAAAATATTAACAAAACACTTTGGCAAACATTTTTAGAAGATATGCATATATAATTATTTCTTTATATTTAAATTTCCAAAATTGTGTTGATGCAATTTAACTCTGTTTCTAAAAGATGTAAATCTGCGGGTTTTTTTTAGCAAATGAAAACAATATTTTAGGAGGAACAACTTACAGTTTACAATGATGAGTCTCATTTCAATGATTGCTTATTTACCTGTCACATGTTCATCAGCAAAGCGAATGTTGAGGATATATATCCCAGGTTCATGTGGACTGTAATGAATTTCGTAAGTTCTGTTCTCTGATTTCAAACATTCAATCTCAGAACGATGTGGACCTTCAATGACCACACTTAAACCACCATAACCTGCAATACAACACATACGTATATGAGGATAATGTAGACAGGGGAAAACAAACCTTTTATTTAAGCATTAAGTATTTAGGTAGCATTCTACTACGATATGTAAAATACAATATTTGATATATCAGCAACTAACAAACGGGTGAAACACACTTGGTGTGTAAAAGAACATAATCTTGAAAGTCTTTAGCACTATCATGTATATAAAAAAACTACACATTGAAGCTTTTGGATATTCTATATACGGATAACCTAATACTTTGATTAAGAATTTCAGAATTAGGTCTTAGTTGACCTTTTAATATTACAATTAAATTAACATATGTTTATATATAAGTCGCTATTTTGTAGCAATAATTGATCAATAACAATACACGCTTACTTTCGAGAACATATAACAAAATGACGGTAATATAATAATAGAATATAATTTGTGTTTCATATATATTACTAAACTGGTCATTACATGTTTTTTTTTTAACATTTTCTCGTCCTCGTTATATATTCAAAATACATTTATACATTTCTTAAATTGATAAAGTATGGACCTGGACGTTATTTATGTTATACAAAAGCACTCTCGATGGATCCTTATCTAATCTTATATACCTGCGTCTGACGTATCAATGTTGAGGATATTAGTGCAGTTAGCTTTCGCTTCAGACGTTGGGCCACTAATCTTGACTTTAGGACCATGTGCAATTTCTTTATCTCCAACGTTAATACTGAATGGACTTCCCTTGACATGCTTCTCTGTTCTATGGACGTTCACCTTGTACTCTCCTTTTTGTTTAGGTGTAAATGAGGCAACAGCTGCGAGTAAACATAAGAATGTGAATGAACGTTATTTAAAGAAACTCATTTCCAAATATATTGCAGTACATCAACGTAAGGACAACCCTTGGTTAAGATTATATTACACTAACTGCTATTCATTTGACGATATGTTGATGTATTTGTGCAGATTTCATTCAATCTTCCTTACCTAAGTGTCACTTTAAATATAAGATAGTTTTTGCTCATCTAAATCAACTTTGTTCTGATATGTATGCAAATTAAGTCAAATTCCAGTTGAGGTTAAATTTGCACTTCAATTAAACTTCGTTTTTCTACAACAACTATATTGAGTTTGCAATTTTGAAAACAAAGGACAACACGTTTGTACTGAGGTCAAACTATCCCAACTGTTTTACATATGATGAATGATGTAGACAGTTGTGTCTAGAATCCGGTCTCCAAGACTTTGCTTCAAACATTGATAATTGTTCGCATTATGTATAAAAGATCAACATTCCCTTTGGGTTACTAATGAAAGTAAGTGTTATTCTTAATAAAATCCTTGATATAGTTATGTGCATCTTTGATTAGTATCAAAGTCTTAGACATGGCTCATGTCTTTCTTCTCTTTCTTCTTCTTTTTCTTCTTCTTCTTCTTCTTCTTCTTCTTCTTCTTCTTCTTGTTTTTCTAG
>JAUMGZ010172509.1:0-14807 GCA_032359645.1 Pododesmus macrochisma | reverse complement strand
TGGTTTGTTGTGCTATCTGTATGCGTTCTATATTATCTTTGGTTTGCATTTTCCCATTGACGTATGATTAAAGAATAGCTTTCCGTGGTTTTTAGAATTTTTATTTAACATGTAAATACAATCTTGAAAAACTGAGTAGGGTCACCAAATCTAATTCTCTGTAAAAGAGGACCTCGTCAAAGATTTAAGTTTCAGCTGCAAAAAGTCATCAACGGCCGCTCAAGAAAACAGATTTTAGAATAGTCAAAACCTAGATAAGTAAAGACTTGGGAGTCGATTGAGTGTTCACGAGGCCTAGCCCGAGGGTAATCGTGTCCCAGTAGCATTTTGCTTCCGAACGCTTAAATGCAGGACCTTTCCCGAGAAGCCATTGCTATATGTGAGCACACCGTAATGTATTCCCAATTCATAACGTTCTGCCAGTTATTGTTGCGTTATGGACCATAGACCATAAAGTCTGTCTGTCTGTCTGTCTGTCCGTCTGTCCGTCTGCCCGTCTGCCCGACTGCCCGACTGTCCGTCTGTCCTAATTCTGCTGTCTGCCTGCAAATTTGGTACATTGTTTGTACATTATAAGCATCGTGATTTTCCCCTTCCCCTCCTCTTGACTTTGTATTTTTGATTTAACGAAGTCTTGTCTATTCTTAATTCACTGTATCTATAGCGTCCATAAATCACCGCTGCTTCGAAGCTAGATCTAAAGCTTGGGACGGGGGTGTCTCACACAGCGTATTGGCCCTTTCCTCTTATAAATATCATATTTAATGGAGGCGTGTTTCAGATTGCATTTTTGTAATTTTGATGTTTAGGATATAAAAGAAACCCCAACGGTTATGTTTTGTAGTGGGCTTCTCCACAATATATCATATAAATATATATATATATATTTCAAAATAGGACCTTTTCAACGTATTCCTGTGATTCTCTCTCTCTTTGGTCGTTACTATGTCATTATAAGTGTGGAGTGAGAATGTTGGATGCATCATTTACAGTTTTGATCTTGGTCCTTTTTTCGCTACTAGTTGCTTTCTTTCTAATGAGATTTGATGTGTATGATTCGCCTAACCAGTGTGCTCTGCCGTGGATGATGTTACAATGTACATCAATTTTATACAACATCATACTTGTTAGTATTGTGCTGAACTCTCCTGCATTGCTATCTTCTTTGACATTGGCTTATATGCTTGTTCATTTCTGAAACCCTAAAATGTTATTTTAAGGCATCAACCACCTTATGTTTTATTTGGAAGGTTGGGATTCCACTTACCGGTGTCTCACCTCAATGCAATTACTTGTAGCCGAATATAAATCCTCGTTTAAATAGCGGTCTAGGATGCCCTTGAACACTTTCTTCATTCAATATCTGTTAGTATTTTCCTTGGTCGTCGCCGCGTCTCTTTGATACAAAACAAGACATTCTATTCCTTACATTAATGTGTGTTGTTGTTGTTGTTGTTGTTGTTGTTGTTGTTGTTGTTGTTGTTGTTGTTTTGTTTTTGTCGGTTTTGCCTAACTCATATTCAAAGGTATTTGTTCTTGCTTGTTTACATTCTCTATGGGTTTATTTGTTGCGTTATACCAACTCATATATTATTCGTGCTTTCAATGTTCACAACAGGTACGAGAATAACATGTTAATTTATGTTTTACACGTGCGCTGATTAAGATTTCTAATTCAATTATGTGACAATTGTTCACTAGAACGGCTATAGCATGCTGACCCACGCATTGTCATCGATACATCGTTAATTCAGGTGGCGTCTAACAGCTAATTTAGGCATTGCATATATATTATTAACTTGTTCTTAGAATTCCATACACCGGAATGACACGGAGGCATCGCGGCGGATGACATATGTGTAGCAGGAAATGCTAACCAGATCGCGAGCACCTGGTTTCGCTTCTAGTTTTTTTTAATAGAAGATCGTGATGTTTCCAATTTTAGTTAATAAATGTATATTTGGTTCATTTTTCTGTGTGCGTCCAACGTTTTTTTTTCTATTGTTTGCCAATGTCCATAGACTTACGGCCTTAGAATATCGTCTTGGTTTATCAATTTACTATTTACCACAATAAAGTTAATGACTGAACCTATCTGCACGAATTATATAGACGATATTTTAATCATTTGTCGTAAAGAAAAAAAACGTTCCTGGTATAAAGGATCGTCACTAGTACAGGTCTGGTTGTAAATTGATAAATAAACAATAATAATAAAAAAAAACTGAAGAAAAAAATATTGATTAACATGCGTTTTCTTACTTCAACAACTTCCTTGATGTTAAATAGTACGCAAAGGTATGGTTGGCAGTTGTATTCCACCCCTTTATTACATGCACATCTTTGGACAACGTTGTATGTATTTGAATATTTCGTTCAAAACAAAAACTAGAACACCTATTACATCACGATTCAATTAAAGATGATAATCAATAAAAGCGGAATCAATAGAACAAAAGGCATTGACAAACCAACGATAGAAACATCAAAACATGCACACCAGAATAAAACGAAGGAATTAAAATATCTTCACAACAATTTAAAAATTCCTGTTTTGGCTACGCGCACATTTAAAATTTTGGCAAGCCAATTTTGTATTATTGTTGGGGTATAGATTTTGTACATCATTATCATCGTGAATTTTTTGTCACCGGTTCCCCTTTGGCTCTGTAGCTTTGATATATCGAAGACTTGTCTACTAAAAAATAATTTTCTCTATAGCGTCCATTTATGACGTCTACTTCGAAGATATATCTCATAACATAGAAATAGTACGACCCAGTGTTTGAATATTTTCTATGATGTATTTTTATCCACTCTTTGGATGTAAAACAACATTTTTAATTAAGATGACACCCTCTTTTCATTGATACCTATTCTCAAATCAACAGAATAAACATAGACTCGGCGATGTCAAGTTTTACATTGAAATTACATTTCATAGTGTTGTTTCACACCTGTTAAAACGCATTCTGTGCTCTGAAAATGTGTGTGAAGGGAAGGAACTCGTATGTCTTTTGAAAAAGTTACATTTTTCTCCCTCTTTAAAATCTATCAACGTCTGTCATGTTTCGAAGTATATGAATATGCAATTGAAATATCTAATTCTGTTAAGATTGGATTACAAATGAATAAAAACAGATAAGTACAAGTTACATTGCTTTATGTTGGATCAAGCCGTATAGATGGTTTTATAAACATATATTTATTAATCAATTATATTGTAGGACAAGTCAACAAAAATTCGTGATTTTGTATTGAAATTATATGGGATCCACGTGTACATTGTGTACGGTTAATCCACACCGCTTGGTTTCGGGCTATTCAATCGTCCTAAGTAGGTACACATAGATAACTAGTCTTGAGGATTGTTGTGGTGTCAATTTATTTCCTATTTATCTGGTGCTAAATTGTTTGATGTGGCTATTGTTAGTTGTTGGCAATATCTTCCGTTCTGTTGATTCCACTCATCTTGTTGTTTAAATGTACATCTATACGCAAGTCTTCTTGTCTCATGCGGGAAGTGGGAAGGTTGAGGCCGCATTAACCATCATAACCACACTGCCCAGTTTGTCTGCATGGATAACTAGTCTTGGGTATTGTTGTGGCGTTTTTTTTTTAAATACTTTTTATTCCTATGCTAACGTGTTATTGTTCTTGTCAAAGTTTTCCGTTCTGATGATTCCACTGATCTGGTGTGTATTTCAATCTTTGACATGTACGCACATTTAGACATCTACCATCTGATTCAGCCTTTAAATGTATGATATCTATGTGACTTATTAAAATATACAACTGTAGATAAAGTTCCTTTCTGATTCAGTCTTTGACTGTCTGATATCTTCATGTATGTTTATATATCTGTTGATGGTGGTTCTGTCTCAATCATGTTTTTTTCATACCTGTATGTACTTTCAGATAAATGTTGATGACGGCTGTATTTTTTCGGTCTTTTATTGTCTTATACCTTCGTGCAGTTTTAGCTAACTGTTAATGGCGGTGTTGTCTGATTGAGTATCTTTGTCTTATTTTTTTTTATATTTTAAGACAAATGTTGATGGCGGTTCTTTCTGACCAAGTCTTTGTCTTATGTCTTTGCAATCTTTGTCTGCCTGCCTGCATGCCCTGCCTGCCTGCCTGACAATTGCCAGTGTCCTTTATCACAGATATGCTATACTAGTTTTATTAAAAATACTATTCTGACAAAATGTACATCAACCTAAATGATAAGCTAAGCTCTACAAGGTTAACGACAAAGGTAGATCACTCATAGGAATGGATGACCATCAATACAAAATTACCTATATCATCATAAAAAAAAGAAAAACCCCAATGGTCGGAATCAACAGAACGAGAGACATTGACAAACCAACAATAGCCGCATCAAAAAATGCAATATCAGAACTAAACGAAATAAATTAACGTCACGACAATCCCCACGACTAGCTACATGTATCCATGCGGACCGAATTAGAACGGTCACCCAATACGAAACAGGCGGTGTGGCTAAACCGGTTAATAAGGCCTCAGCCTTCCCACTTCCCGCTTGAGAAAGAATAAGATAATACTATCTCAAATTCCAAGTTAAGGCGGTCATCCGGATATCAAGTACGATATTAGAAGAGAAATAACATGCTACGAAAAGTATAAGGTATTTTTCTCGTATGTTATAATAAATTGTAATTTTCATGTTTGTGGATAGCTGTTGTTGATTGTTTGGTGCTGTATGTTTTTGGTCCGTGGAAATATTGCCCTTGTTTTTAATTTGATTAAAGAATAGAATCAGATATGAAAATATATGAAGTTTCAAAAAGCAGATACATGTATTAGTGTTAACATCATTTATGTACATACATGTTTTCAAAATAAATTTTGTATGTCCTAATGCCTAAAAAACTTTTATTTCATCTTTATCTTTCACACGAGTATGCTTTTTTTCTGCGTATTGTTAATCTACCGTAGATTACGTATATTTCTGTGTTAAACAACACGTCACTGCACTGTTTCACACCTTCTGCTGACATGGAGTCATCAATAAAAATTGGAAAAGTAATTCTTCAGCAGAATTAAATCATCCAATCATCTTGATTGCTTTTTTGTTCATTAGAATGAGGTACCCCGGGTCTATTATCGATTGAGATCTCCCCGCGTAAGCCACATTGCATTTATGAACACGTTATAATGCTATAAGCATGACTCTTGACTTCGACGTGCATCATGATATATTGCCATTATCAATGAGTTCGCCGCAGTACTTTTCTTTATAGGTTTTAAAACTACAATCGATTATACTAAAGCTTTTCATTAATATAAAATGCGTATACATTGTGTAGTACTGTTGAAGGCTAGTGTTCAAACACAAAATATGTACATTGTGAAAATAATTCATAACAGTGGTTGTGCATTATTTCCATGAGAACACTTTACATATTCCTACACCTTCTAGAAGGACAAGGTTCCATGGAGACGACAAAATATATGACAAAGTGATTTAAAACAAGGATTCCCCGGAGAATGATAGAATACACGAAGTGTGACTTATATCAAGCTACTGTATAATTTCATCAATTTGAAGTAATGCCTGTGTTAAAATTGTAATGTTTGTTTTTCCGGAACTTTGTTATTACAAGCAACGATAACGTTTCACAGCATTTGGTAGATTTCGCTAATGTAAAAGCAAGCTTGAGTAGCATAAGCAGAAGAAAACCAAACACTTGCGTTGATGAAAACGTAAAACATTAAACAAATTTCCCTGAAAGGAAAAAAGAAAGGACTTTTAAACTTCTCAGATATTTGTGTGAAGTGTGTGCAATTACAAACACCATGGACCGGGGAGGCAGCAGGAGCTATGACAATGAGCGGTCATCGCGCCAAAGTAGGAACGAAAGAGCAGACGACAGTCGCCGAAATAGAAGTAACGATGAAGAGGATAAACATCAGACAGGGAGCAGAGAGGATGATCGACACAACGGCAGGAGTAGAGATGATAGCAGACGACAGAGCAGGAATAGAGATGGTGACAGACACCATAGCAGTGATAGAGACGATGCCAGACGCCAGAGTAGTAATAACGAAGATGACAGACGACACGGGAGGGATAATGACGATGGCCGAAAATCGAATAAAAACAACGAAGATGACGATAGACGTAGCCGAAAGAATAATGAGGACGGCAAACGAAGTAGAAGCAGAGACGGGTCTCCGAAGACTGGCCGAAAGAGTGCAATGGATGACGCAGACTTGGGAAGAGTAAGTAAACGGAGTTCAAGAATAACTGATAGTCGACAAGATCAAAGTGATTCACGGGGACGTGAAGCGAGGGACTCGTACAAATCTGGAGATAAAAAGGACATAGACTCAAGTTATAAAGAAAAAATGGCAGAACTGGTCTGTAATTCTGATTGCTTTAGTGACGCTCTAGATTTTTTGACCGAGTATGCCACGGAGAGAAAAGAATTGACTGATAAAGAAATGGACCTTCTGTGGACATCATTTAGAGGTCATGTAGCTTTCTACAGGAGAGCATGGCGTAATGTAACAGACTTTTCTTGCGGCATTGATAAACATGACAAACAATTTTTGTCTGCAGTTTTGGATTACAAAAATAAACTGAACTTACTTGTGATTAAATCATGCGAGAAAAATTTAAAATTACTTGAAACAGTCCTGCTACCAAATGTTCGAAAGCAAACAAGTACACGGGAATTACATCGGGAGAAGGCTATCGTGTTTTATCTGAAGATGGTTGGTGATTGTCACCGTTATATTTGGGAAATGGAAGGAGACAAGGCTGTTGGGTCCGACAGGCCGTCTAGACATGATGGGTCATCTGTCCGTGACAAACAGTCGGCTGCTGATGCTGCAAGAAAAGCGTATGAAGAGGCGATCGTTGTTGCTAAGGAACATATGGATGTTTGTGAACCTCTTAGGTTGGGTTTGTTTTTAAATCATTCCGTACTGTTGTATGAAGTTTTGGGTTGTAAGGAGGATGGTGTTATCTTGACCAAGGATACGGTGTCGGAAGCGAACCACGCTCTAAAGAAGGTTAACCACAAGGTCAAGGACGATGCAGAGGCAATAATAGCCTCAATGGAGATAAACCTTGACATGTGGAAAACTGAAGGTCATTAATAAACTTATGTAAAAGTATACATTGTGGCGGTTTAATAATCAATAATTAATAAACTACATTGTGATGTTCATATGATTACTAGCTAACCACGATATAAAAAAGGCGTACAGTCGGGTCAAGGCGATGCAGAGGCAATAATAAATGCAATGGATATTTACCTTGACATTCTACAAACTGAAGATGTATACATTGTGTTGATAACACGACAGTCGATTACTAAACTACTGTTTATACACACGTCAGCGGGATGATCAATACTTGTGATAGTTATAATTACCCTATATACAATAATTTATTTTTGTTTTATTGGTTTTCAATGTCAATTTACCTAACGTCTGTTTATGTATTTTTTTCAATGTCTGACACAAAGACGAAACTGTTTACATATTCTATTAAGCGGAATACTACAAAAACCATTTTATGGTAAGGTATTGTTGTAGAACGGCCACTATAATGTTGATGACTTTGTATTGATATTCCATTTCTTGTGATCTTTATTGATTCCAATTGTGAATTGTTACACATCAATGAATGTCATGAACGGAGTTAGACACACAATTCTACAAACAAAAGTGTACCGACACCATTATATCTCACTTGAAAGATCAAGAAACATTTGGAAGTACAGTATCGGTTTCAGAGAGAGATACATAATAGTTAAACTTGATACAACATTTTTGTCCATAAAGGGTTTTTTAAATACAACTTTTGTATGCAGTGAAGATAATTGTGAATGTTTTTTTTTTATCAATACCACCCTGTAATTGTATGATTTAATGATTAATGAGACACATGTCAGCTTAATTTGTAATACTAATCAATTTGATACTGCCTTTGTTATGTTGAAATGTCACAATATGAAAGTCTGTTTACTCTTTATATATATCAAGGTTAATAAATGTCAGTGTTTTTTTTATCTCGCCTGATCAAAGTCGCAAAATAAGTATTATGAGTAAGAAAAGCGTTGAAAATCGGTGTTTTTGAACTTTAAAAGAAAATGGAAGCAATAAGTTCTTTTCACAGAATTATGAACTATATATCATCTTAAAGCATATTTATTCCTCTTTCTTATCTTCAGCGGCGATTTTTAATACACCGATTGTGAAAAGAAAAAATGAGTTATTTCGAAACCACAAAATAAGTAAGAAAAAGCGTCGAAAATCGCAGTTTTTGAACTTCAAACGAAATGGAAGCAATAAGTTCTTTTCACAGAATTAAGAAATTTGTATCACATTAAAGCGTATTTATTACCCTTTCTGACCTTTAGCAGCGTTTTTCTAAACTACAATTATTGTTTAAATTTTAGAACATTTAGTAAAAGTCCTTCACTTCTTTGCAACGCTATTCCATTGTATCGCGACATGTCGATCACAGGTAAGTTCACAGGTGAGGAGAAAAGGAGCAAATAAATCACAAATAATTATCTGTTTGAATCACCAGCATTTATTTCAATCAATAATTGACTATACAATCTATGTCTGGTTTTGCCAAGTGCATTCAATATGCAATTCTAATAATACTTGCTAAACGCTTATGAATGCAAAAAAAAACATTAAGAAATGGGATTATTGTCAAATTGCTTAAAATATAACGACAACCCGACAATTCCTAGTACCAGCTAGGCTTGGTCCTATTTTACAATTGAATATCAAATCATAATAGGAAATTAAACCACTGGTTAAAATCAAGAACGTAATTTAAACAAATACAAAATCATTCACGGCTACACTAAGAAACATTATATATATAAAGATATCTTTTAAAAACCATAACATATTTTAGTATATGAGATAGCCTATAAGATATCGGAATCCCTTGAATACTCATCTGCAATTTACCATTCAGTTGGTAAGATTGGTTTCTTTAGAAATAAATTATGAGGCTCTTAAACACACTCCTATACGTAAATATCTCAAGCACGGCGTCATCATTAACGACGTCATAAAGTGCAACGCTAAATAGCATCAATATCTTACGCGACGTATTTGCTATTCAATGTAACACTGTTTTCGTCTTTTAAAAAAAAAATTGCCATATATCCTACACATACCTCAGTTCAGGTGTGATTTGTTTGTTTAATTGTGTTTTAACGTCCCTTTAACTCATGTCTAGGTCATATATCGAGTCCACATTTGGTGAAGACACGAGGAGCAGATCAAGGGATTTTTATGGGTGTTGTTTTTGTTACCCCACGAGGATTGTATTGACTGAACGTCTGGGTTAACAAATCATTTAAATACATTTTTGACATTGCTTCTATTAAATACTATTATTTTAATAATAAATTATAAGGATAAAAGTTATTCACAAGAAAATGGTTAAAATGTGTATGTTTAAAAAATTCTTTAAACAACCGAGTGCTGAATTAATAAAACTAAATCATGCGTCAGAAGAACAAAGCAAACACAAACTGTTCTATATTTTATAAACATATTTCTGAATAATAGTCTCAAAAACATTTTAAAAATGTGTTAATCGCGTGATTTTAAAGGGTTTTAAGATTGTTTTGGAAAACATCAAATTTTCTTAAAACATCCAATTAAGGTACAATATTAACTTGAATAATAATTTTGAAAATACATGCATGTGTTTATATTCAGCAATATTTATCAACTAACAGAAAAGCAAAAATTGTTTGTAAGAAAATTCGAAGTTATCAAAATGCAGTGATATCAGCAGTTTTCAACATCCCAGATTTTCAAGGGTCAAAACATGTGTGCTATAAAATCTGGGAATGAATCCTCTTTGAAAAATTCTATAAAAGGAAGTTACCACAGATCATCTAGTAGACTTCCGTTGAGCTAGTAAATATTCCAAAGATAATCTAATAGTTGGATTACTCCTACAACATATGAGGTCCGGTTGACGTTACCTTACATACCACGATGTTATATGATGCAAAATCAAAAAATATCTCATCGTGTTGACCTCTAACATTGTTGGAGTAATAGTTGGATATACCTCTCAGTTATGGAACACATGGCCACTGGTAACACAGGTGAAGTCGATTTAAGGTGGGGGCATAGATAGATATACAAGTTTCATTGCATATCATAACCATTATAATAATTCAGACTAAAATTCTATTTGCAAGCAACTGCAGACGTGGACCCGTCTTCTAACGAATACTCTTTATGGCGCGCTGAAGACTTTAAACTAATTAATTTCGCGCGCGCAACTAAGCAACTCGTGAAATTCAAATGCATTTCTTCCTTATTTAGAAAAGATAAATCACAAAAGTAAACAATAACAATAAATAAATAAATAGATAATAACTAAATAATAAGAAATAAAAAATGGATAACATGGTATAAACTGAGGTTTCATCCGAGTATGTATTACTTTCAATACTAAAAGTTCCTGTCTCAGGGTATGGAAGCTAAAAGTTCCTGTCTCGGGTATAGACGTTAAAAGTTCCTGTCTTAGTGTATATAGAAGCTAAAAGTTCCTGTCTCAGGGTATAGAAGCTAAAAGTTCCTGTCTCAGGGTATAGAAGCTAAAAGTTCCTGTCTCAGGGTATAGAAGTTAAAAGTTCCTGTCTCAGGGTATAGAAGCTAAATTAAGTTCCTGTCTCAGGATATAAAAGTTAAAAGTTCCTGTCTCAGGGTATAGACACTCTTTTGAAATACGTGTAACTTCTGATCATATGTTTTATGTTAATGTTGATGTACACATATAAAAATTAGTAGCCTCGGACTTATTAATAAAAGGAACTTCCTCATGTGCCAATGCTTCAGCATATTAATACATTTAAAAGATTCGAAAGTTTAGCTGCGGAATTTGAAATTCTCAAAAGAATGAAGACATTTTTTAATTATAATTGACATGTCTATCAATGAATGACAAAGCAAATGAAGGTGTTTTATGGATACAAATTAATTTTTTATGTTTTTTTAAAAAAGCAAATAGCATCAAAATTAATACATAGTTTTTAATAATCAAATATTTTAATGAAGACATGTATATGTTTATTTTAAAATGTTAATTTATTGGGTTTTTTAAGTAAGCTTACCGTCAATAAAGTTGTGTATGTAACCTTTTGATTTTAAATAATTTATTTTTGATTTAGAGAAAGAAAAAAATTCAGAAAAACACACTTTAAATAGGAATTAATTTTATCAGCGCTAGGTATTTAAACAGAAAGAAAACTTCATAAAATGAAGCCCTTCTTTTACTATAAATGAACCTGTAAAGTATCTCCCGGTCAGAGACGTATTCTATCTGTGCGTCTCTGTCCCGGTGTACTTTGTTAAAATCTAACCAAGATATAGTTTATTTTATTGCATGTTGAAATGTTTTACCTAATATGATTCACTGTAACTCAGAGGTATTTTGACAACAAGCAGACGGAACATGCATATCGTTATGGAATCAGTTTATATGTTGGACAAGCACAAGTCTAGTTACAAGACGTCACATTACGGAAAACTCCGACAAAATACGGAAATTATCACAAGCAAGACTTCCGGTTGTTTGCGGGGAACGTATCAGGTAAAACAGCAAACAAATGGCATGTAGCCTAAGTTAACACCAGAGACAATGTCACTCACATTTATTTTATTGATTGATGATTTAAAAATGTCTGTTGATGTCCATATCAAAATATTGTACACTGTCCTTTAATGACGATTGCAGAGTGCTATTCAACGCATTTATTATCTGACGCCATTTCCATCGCCATCGTTTTTGAGGCGTGCCCCAAACTTACCCTGTGTTGTTTTCTGAAAGCATTCATATCCTAACACTAAACAGAAAATGTTTCTTGGTGTTAAGATGTTATATAATTATATGATGTCAATGACAACTTAATGTAACATCAGATGTATCGTGTTGTGAATAATGCGAGTGATTTTGTGGCTTTAGAGGACATTCTGTCTTGTTGTCAACAATCTTTTTAAATGTTTACCCCTTTCTAGTATTGGGGTCATCTCAAAAGTAACTCGGTGTTTTATTGAATCTTCGGGGATTGTTTAGGAAATGATTTAACCACTGAAAATGCTTTTGTCTAATATTTAAACCATCAATAAATAGATTTACTGTGAATTGTTGTTCAAGGTTTTTATATTATTGGCAAGTGAAACTAGAATTTTTTTTAATAATGATTAATATATCTTGAGATCTGACAATATTTATTATTTAAATCACAGTTATCTCTTTCGTACATTGCACACAGGGCTGTAGCTAAGGGAAAGCGGGTACATTTAAGGGGACAAAACATATTTTTTTCGCCACCCTGCACATGTATTTATATATTCGCCAGGAGTTTTGTCATAGATAATAAATAAAGTAAAAAAATTCTGGGGGGCCCCACCCCACAGGCTTCAGCTAGCCATGACACATTAGATCAAAAATTACTTTAGACTATTAATCCCAAACAAAGTATTGGTTTGCATCGATATCACTGAGCATCAGAGAATCCGGACAAATTACATGCTTAGTCCAACTTTATAGTGCTGTCTCCCTGATAATTCATTATCACTCAACAGACACATGAGGGTGACATGTTGACCCCATGCACTCGATTACGCTATAAAGTATACTGAAAATGAGCCAATTCCAACAAGTCCGGGACTGAGTGAGTCCCTAATTGATTTAAATTTAGATCTTATTAACCATTTACTTTATAATAGGTGCCTATTTGAGCTCAATTGATCATGAGAGTTTGTTTGTTTGTTTATTGGGGACTACCCGTCCCTTTAACTCATGTAAAGGTCAATAGAGACAGTGTCTGCTTGTGACAGTGCACACTTATGGTGACTTTATAGTGCTGTCTCACTGAAATATCACGCCACAGACACATTGACAGGATACTTCACTCCGTCAAATTATCCTGGCATCGAGCCAACCAGTCCTCGTTCTACCCAGTAGTGCTTAGCAAGGAGTGAGAAGCTTAAGATTGCCTAATTTTAGCGTCTTAGGTTTTGACGTGACCAGGATTTGATCCCAAAACCTGGGACTTTAGCACCAGTCTTTAATCACTGGGTCACCATACTGGTAGCTAAATTGAGAGAGTTTCTGCTTTTGTGAATGGAAGGTCATATGAGTTTGATTCATGGCCACGCCGCTCCCCACTAGACACGCAGCATTCAGGGTAGGAGAAGGATTAGTGGGCTTGGTGTCAGAATATTGTGACCAGGTGAAATATCATGTAACAGTGATGTTTCTTGTGCAGTTTCATGTAAATGTTTGGTGTCGCATATACATTCTTTAACTTTGATGTGAAAATTTTTGTAATTTATTTTTAACATAATTAAATATAATCAAGATTGATATACTGTACCAGCCGATAACACTTCTTATTTAGTAATTACATGAATATATATATAATTGAATAACATACTGATGTACTTATTATATAGCATATTATATACATGTGTAATCCACCACACACGTACTAGTGATGTTCCGATAATCGAAAAAAAGTCGAAAGTCGATCGTTTATGATGAAAAAGTAAGCGCTCATTTGCATTAATCATGTTCCATGTTTGCAATTTAGGTAAAGTTAGCTGCACACAGTAGTTTCGTATTTTCTCCACATCGCAAATCAAGCATACAACCATCGTGGACTCTGTCCGGGGTTCCTGAATATGTATGACTCATTATTCAAATACAACTCTTAGAATGCACACAAACTCATCTCAGTATTATTTCTTAAGAAAATAGTAAGGAACATTGTCTTCATATTGTGTGTACAGATTTAGACAACAGAACTGCCCGCACACGATGCGACTCGAAACTTACTGCAAGTCTAGTTGAAAATTAAAAGCATTCAACATAAAAATTGTTAAATATATTTTCTAGTTTAATATCATCTACTAAATATCTAGATACATGTATATGAACAGGAAGTGTTTTACAAATGTGTATGATATGTTCAGCTTCTCAATTTACCAAGAAAACAAATACATATATAGATATAGATCTCGATCTTCTTTAACTGCATGTAAAGCATGCCAAGGACAATGCATGGCATTTCTAACTATAACAGTACATTGAACATATTTAAACAAAAATCAAAATTTTGAATATTCCGATTATAATCGATCATGAAAGGTCTTCCTATAATCGAATATGATTTCTCTTCCAATTCCCAACACTACCACACACACACCATTGCGATGGCGGAGTGGTAAGCTTGTGCGCCTAGTATGGGTACACCGGTGAAAAGAATCCGCCATTGCAGGTTTGAATCCTGGTGGCGTCATATCCCAAGACGTTTAAATTGGGCACTCTTCTCACTCCCTGCTTAACACGCAGCATTACTGGGTAGGAGAAGGATTGGTTGACTCAGTGTCAGGATAATGTGACCGAGTGAAGTATCATGTCAATGTGTCCAGGGAGTGATATTTCAGTGAGACAGCACTATAAAGTCGCCATAAGTGTGCACTGTCGCAAGCAGATACCATCTCAGTTTGACCTAAAATGAGTTAAAGGGACGCTAAACCCCAATAAAACAAACAAAACGCACACACATGCACCGGCGCCACACATGCACATACACACAGACCTTGCTGCAATCTTAGGCTATTTTTTTAATCATATTATATATACATTTATATTAGTGCTGTGTATCGTCAAGGTAGTCACGATACGATACCTATCACGATACATGGGTCACGATACGATACGTATCACGATACTTGATTGCTTTTAAAATTGAAGAAATAGGGAAATG
>JAUMGZ010172498.1:0-14807 GCA_032359645.1 Pododesmus macrochisma | reverse complement strand
AATGTATATTTGTCTTAAGTTGAATAACAATCAGGTTGTTAAATGTATATTTGTCTTAAGTTGAATAACAAACATGTGTTAAATGTATCTTTGTCTTAAGTTGAATAACAAACAGGTTGTTAAATGTCAATTGTCTTAAGTTGAATAACAAACAGGTTGTTAAATGTATATGTGTCTTAAGTTGAATAACAAACAGGTTGTTAAATATATCTATGTCTTAAGTTGAATAACAAACAGGTTGTTAAATGTATATTTGTCTTAAGTTGAATAACAAACAGGTTGTTAAATGTATCTATGTCTTAAGATGAATAACAAACATGTGTTAAATGTATCTTTGTCTTAAGTTGAATAACAAACAGGTTGTTAAAAGGTATATTTGTCTTAAGTTGAATAACAAACATGTGTTAAAAGTATCTTTGTGTTAAGTTAAATAACCAACAGGTTGTTAAATGTATATTTGTCTTAAGTTGAATAACAAACAGGTTGTTAAATGTATATTTGTCTTAAGTTGAATAACAATCAGGTTGTTAAATGTATATTTGTCTTAAGTTGAATAACAAACATGTTGTTAAATGTATCTTTGTCTTAAGTTGAATAACAAACAAGTTGTTAAATGTATCTATGTCTAAAGTTGAATAACAAACATGTTGTAAAATGTATATTTGTCTTAAGTTGAATAACAAACAGGTTGTTAAATGTATATTTGTCTTCAGTTGAATAACAAACATGTTGTTAAATGTATCTATGTCTTAAGTTGAATAACAAACATGTTGTAAAATGTATATTTGTCTTAAGTTGAATAACAAGCAGGTTGTTAAATGTATATTTGTCTTAAGTTGAATAATAAACAGGTTGTTAAATGTATATTAGTCTTAGTTTGAATTACAAACATGTTGTTAAATGTATCTTTGTCTTAAGTTAAAAATCCCCGTACACTGGACCGGCAGCTCAGCGTCCCCTCGAAGGACGTGGTGATATTTATCTGGTCTCTACTTTTCAACCTGTCTAACTTGGGTGACCCTAACATTAGCTCAGTAAATATAGCTCTGCAGGTCATTGAGACGCGCAAACCTCCCTACCACGATAAGGTGTCGAGCACAGGGAAGTAATTTTTGCGATTTTACTATTTACGCATTGATATGAGAGCAATGATTTATGCTGTAAAGTGATGCTTTACGCTGTAAAGACTACTAATATTTCACCCGACCTTCGGACTCGTGCAATAATGGTTTTATCTCGCATCATACTAGTGCGTTAATAATATAATAGTATTTATATATGCATTATGCTTACAAAGTAGTAAATATGAAAGTCCCATCGGACCGTAACGTCCATATGGATTAAATAGGCCTATACTTAAAGTTTTGGCTTTTGAAAACTTTTGACCCAAGGGTTATGCCTAGAACATACCACAGCATCAAGTACTAGTATAAGAGGCCTTCTAGTTTATAAAAACTTTTGAAACTTTGTCAATGTCCCCTTATGTTGTCTTAAAAAGGTCGAAAATGTGAAAAGTGAACATACTTAATTCATATATAGTGTTGAACTTTGACCAAAAAACGTGTAACCTATTTTACCCAAGGATCACTTCTTGAATGAACTTTATACTCCATGCCCCAAACTTACTACATATTAAAGCATTCAGCTCTAGATCATCTACTGTATAAGAAGTTTTTGAGTTTTGTCAAATGTTTCCCATTTAAGTGACGCCCCATGGGGTCTGACACCAATTTTTTTTAAACAAATCTAAACCCCTTTCCCAAAAGAATGACTTGTACAAAGTGTGGATGAAATTGGTCCAGTAGTTTTGTATAAGAGGTCGAAACTGTGGAAAGTTAACACATTTGCTATATAAAGTATAGGATTGAACTTTGTAACCTATTTTTGACTTCAGGATCACGCCTTGCACAAACTTGGTTCTAAAAGCCCTAAAGCATTAAGCTCTTGGCCGATCTAGTTAACATCATTTTTGTAATTTTTTGAAAAATGTCCCCACTTGAACCCCAAAAATGGCGCCCCTGTAGGCCAAGCCCCATAAATAGAACAAATCCGAACCTTCTCCTTCTTAGGGATGCTTTCTGTGTCTATTCTAAATTAATTTTCTAAATAGCGTCCAATAATAACGGCTGCTTCGAAGCAATAACTAGGGTTCGGGACGGGTGTCTCACAAAGAGTATTGGCTCTTTCCTCTTTCGCTTAACCTATTGTAAATCCAAGTGTCACGCCTTGATCACACTTGGTTTTTATGCCCTAAAGTTCTTTATATCAAAGCATTATTAACTCTTATGTAGTCTATCTAGTTTCTTATAAGATTTTTGAAATAAAGTTTGTTAAATTTCCCCTTTTTGCCCTTAGCGGCGCCCCCCGAGGGCCAAGCCCTTTCATTTTAACACATTTGAATCCCTTCCCATAGGAAGTTTTGATGAAATTGATCCTGTGTTTTATGAGAAGTCGGAAATGTGTAAAGTTTATAAAGACGGACGGACGGACGGACGGACGGACGGACGGACGGACGGACGAGATTTGTATGAGCAAAGTCCACCTTGGACCTTTTGTCTAGATGGACTTAATACCAAGACGGTATTCAACAGCCATAAGTCGATGAACATCGGCAAATAAAAGGAACACGTGGGACGCACACACAAAAAAGGACAGAAACACAATTATCAAATAAGAAAGCAAACATCACGAATCTATATTGAAAAACTAGAAGCGTAATACAAGGAATCATTTTGGACAATTCCAGAACTGTTTCTAACTAAATTTAATTTTGTAAACATTATTTTGAAGCGATTATGCATTTGCATGCAAATCCAAAATGAAGGAGCTATTTTCCTTTACATAATAAAATTGAAAAGTACGAATATGACTTAATTATTACATACACTTGTTTACTCCTGTTGACTGGGGGTATATATTATTATTTCGACCGTGTTAGTCGCCCGGCATGAAAGTTAAATTTTACAATAATATGTGATATAGGATTTATAAATTTCGAACAACTCATCTCAATTTGCGCAAAAATGATCGAATAGTACAGAAATCGCTAATTATTAATTAACACTTAAGTTAATGTCGACGAATTCATGCTATTTCTAGAGAAAAATTCACATCAACGCACCTTTACTTTGAACAAACACGTGCATGTTTGTCAACAATACATAAACATCAAACTGTTTCGTTGTTTAAAAAAGTGACCATACCACACTTTTCTAACGTGTATAACATTTTCTAAATTATTACAAAATATATCCCATGTGCTACATTTTATGCAATCTATATATATTTTTGTTCCCCGCTTTTCGAAGTGTCTGACCCTCCCTCTATCCCTCTTTCGCGCTCTGATTTCCGCGCGATTTCATCCAAATTTAATATGCAAGTACAAAAGGACAATACTCAGGCTCGAAGGCCAATGCGATGCCTGCATATGTACGCATATTAATTAGGTTGCTAAATTCTCATTGGTTAATCAGTTTCCGTGCTCTAACTGTTTTAAAAAACGACCGATTTTGACCACATTTGGTATGCAAGTACATGATTACAATACTCAGGCTAAGTTTGAAGGCCAATGCGATGCTTGTATATTTGTATATTTACGCATATTAATTCTGATTTAATGTTAATTTTGCTTCTTCTATTCCTCTCCTATTATTGGTTTTTCTCCTTTGCTCTTTCGTCACTTGTGATTTTTTCTGATGGTTGCTCCTTTTTAATTGGTGGATTAGGTTACCATACACCGAAATGACACGGAGGCATCGCGGCGGGTGGCACATGTTTAGCAGAAAACGCTTATCATATCGCGAGCACCTGATTTCGCTTCTAGTTTTTTTTTTTTTTATAAAAGTTCGTTATGTGCGTCCAACATTTTATTATAGTTTTCCAATGTTCATGCACTTACGGCCTAGCATATCGTCGTGGTTTTTTCGATATACTATTTTAGGGTACTACATTGTCATTGGTTAATCGGTTTTCGTGCTCTAACTGCTTTAAAATTGTTGTTATTTCAACCAACTATGGTATGCAAGTACAAAATTATAAGAACCGGGCCAAAGCGATGCGTGCATACTTACGCATATAAATTAGTTACTAAATCTTCATTGATTAATCGGTTTCCGTGCTCTAACTGCTTTAAAAAAAACTACCGATTTTGACCACATATGGTATGCAAGTACATAATTTTAATACGCAGGCTAAGTTCGAAGGGGCATTGGTATGTGTGCGAATTTACGCAATCTATTTAGGGTACTTAACTCTCATTGATAAATCGGTTTGTGCTCTAACTGCTCTAAAACTGGTTCAATGTTTGCCAAAACTGATATGCAAATACACAGTGACGAAACCCAAGCTTCGTTTGAAGGCCAAAGCTATGCGTGCATATTAATCAAGGTAATACATCGTCTTTGGTTAATCGGTTTTCGTGCTCAAACTGCTTTAAAAAAGGCATGATTTTACCAAATTTGGTATGTAATTACACAATTACAAGACTCAGGCTAAGTTCGAAGGCCAATGCGATTCGTGTTAATTTACGCATACTAATTAGGTTACTAAATTTTTATTGGTTTATCGGTGTCGTCGTGCTCTAACTGCTCTAAAAAAGTCCGATTTCAGCCAACTTTGGTATGCAAGTACATAATGACAAAATTCAGGGAAGCGATGCCTGAATATTTACTCGTACTAAATCATTGTTGTTTAAACAGTTTTTGTGCTCTTATTTCTTTAAAACTGGTCCAATTTCAACCAAATATGGTATGCCAGTACATATGTACACGATTTGAGCTTAGTGTGATGGCCAATGCGATGCATGGATATTTACGCATATAAAAGAGGTTGCAAATTTGTCATTAAATAATCATTGAGTCACCCTAGACGTAGACATGTGGTAGACAGGCGTATTAGGACACTGCGAACTTCATCGCATATGATTTTGTTTGGATTTGATCACCAAGATGGCAGCCTCGGCCTTTGATTGATTGCAAATTAAATATTATCCTATTTTATTCATATTTGGGATTTTGATGTATTAGGACATTGCAACCGTTATCACATATAGTATTTTGTACCTTGAATGGATCATTTGCCTGATTGGGAGACTTGCTCACTGCTTAATCGAAATAGGCATAGTAAGCTATTAGGTTAAAATTTCAGTTTGAAAGCCAAATAAATCGATAATTCATTAACTACATGGCTTCCCCTTCATGTGTTTTCTGTTGGGTATCCTGATTTGGCAACACAAATTGTCTTTCTATGAGCAAACTGTATATGATGGTACATGTTTATTTGTTTACTGGCAACGACGCTAGGATACGGCAACTTCACTATTGCTTGCTATCTTAGGATGGCCCTGTATGGCATGGGAAGCTTTAGTTGGTTAATTGTTTTCTTTGTTCTCGCTGCTTTAAAAATGGTATGCAAGTACATAATGGCCCGATTTATGTTTTTTGTTTGATACTTAATGCGAAATTTTTTTTTTGCTTTGTAAATGTCTATCCAGCGGGGGACATACATTTTATGAATTTGCTTGTTGAATCATAACTTATAGGTGATGTCTGTTTTTTGATACTATTTAATTTAAATAATAACTTCACTAATGCTGATGAGGACTGGGTTGTTCGCAACAACTATCAAGAGAAATGCGTTAAACAATTTCATATTTTGAGCGCACATTTAAAAATTTGGCAAGACCATTTTATATTATTGTTTGCCCATCATTATCATCGTTATTTTTACTAACACCCCCTCTCCTTTTGCTTTGTAGCTTTGATATACAGAGGTCTTGTCTATTCTAAAAACAATTTCTCTAAAGCGTCAATTAATGACGGCTGCTTTGAAGCGATACCTGGAATTAGGGACGAGGGTGTCTCACAAAGAGTTAGCTGTTTCACCTTGAGGCATATTTCGGATTGCATTTTTATATTTTAACATATCTCAGAGAGTTTAACGGTGATTCGTTTAAAAAATACAAAGCACATAAGCGGATTACTGTCCTATAAGTGTTACAACGGGACATTAGTAGTGTTGGGCCTGAGATAATTACTTCGATTAACTGATACAAATGTTGACATAAAAATAATAATTACAGTTTTGGTGTTCACAAGCAGGTCCACAATATCCAAAGTTACATATGCAGAATTTCGTGAAGTCTTCGGAATCTTGAAAACAGTGACCATTCGAACTGCATCCAGCTCCACCGTTACAATCTTCTTCATAAAAGCGACTGCCTAAAATAAACAATGTTATTTATTGAATTCGTCTTAAATAACCAGTGATATTCCGCTCGACAGTCACAAAAACTATGCACATGTATATTAAGCAGTGTCTTTTGTCAATCATACATATGACAATATTTTCACAAGAGGGGTCTATCTTGAGTGGGTTATCTCTTTTTTTTATCACTCAAGTGAAATATACTGTTAAAAATTCTTTGTACTACATTTTAAATTTTCTGTTAAGTTTTCTGTAATTTGTGTAAGGAAATTCGCAATAAGTAAGTAATATGAGCCTGTGTCAGAAATTGAATTGAAAGAAACTATTCTTTATTCATTTTCTCAAGGATACTTAAAACCTTTGTCTTTTATCACACTTTCTTTTTTCACTTTTTCCTTTCAAATTTTTTTTTCTTGATTTTATTGCTTTGTGTTTCATGTTTCTTTACAGGTTATCAAGGTGGAAGTTAATAACATATCATCATACGTTTCTTAATTTAAATGTAAATAAAGTCATACGCTTTTCACAACAAAATATACAATCATAGAGTAATATGACTACTGTTTAAATGAGAGTGTTCGTAACATAGCTACTATAGATTGTATTGCTTTAAAGTGACTATGTTATCTAGGTTTTCGGCTCACAGTGGGTCTCTTTTAACGTATCAAGGCAAAGTGGCAGGAAATATAAATGCACGTATATAAGTTGGTTTCATAATTATTGTTAAAAAGGCAACGTATTTCATCTGAAGAATATCTCAACCTATGATGTATTGTGAAACTGACTGAAGTAATCGTTCAAATAGAAGACTTTCAACATTATCTTCTAATTAGAATTATTTTTAGTATTGTCAAAGAATTTTTTAACAATTACAAAAAACTCCACTTTAAACAATTCAATTTGACGTCTTCATCAATCCAAATGTTTCCTTTATTCACAATTTGTTCTCTTTAAAAATAGGCATGGCTTTTTAGAGCAGAGACAGATCAACCTAAAATCGTCTGAAATGTTGATAAATGGTTTGGTATTTTAACAGTTACCGTTTAAGTTCAAAAAGGAGTCATGCTACTTGAAAATCACAGTTCTATACATTATCAGTTCTATTTTGAAAATGAATATAAAAATCAATTATGTGGCACTCTTTTCAAGAATAACATTATTTGAATACTACGCCAAGATGGGGGAAGAGGATTGGCGCGTCTCAATGACCTTGATAGCTATGCTGGCGGGAACTTATATTCCTGTTAGAGTCACCCAAGTCAGAAAAGTTGAAAGGTAGAGACCAGGCAAAGATCAGCACGTCCTTCGGAGGGGACGCTAAGCTAGCGGTCCCGTATACAGGGATTGAGCCCATGCAAGACGCAATCTGACGTAAATTTGAATGCCCAAACAGAAAACAGTATAAATTGAATCATTGTGAATGCCCTTCTTCTTTAGCTGGTTCATTCTTGTGGTGACCTTTTGATGAAGCAACTGATTGTTTGTCAATAACGTATGTTTTCTTCTTGGCTTTATATACGTGCATTAAGGTATATCACCAACAGCTGTTAACTTACATTAGTAATATCAAAAGGTAAATTACAAAACTCTTCCGTTCATATAGATTACTGTATATTGTGTTACAATCTATTCTCATCAAACTCTCTATGGAAATCTATCTTTGTCTTTCTTAGTGGTTAATAATCTCTGCGCAATGGACCCTGCGCATTGGACCAGGTAAACGTCTTATCTGAAGGACAAGTCGAGCTTTGTCTGGCCTCTACCATTAACACTTTCTGAATTGAATGCCAATACTACGAATAATGCACAAAAACCAGCATAGAAGCTAAATTGTGCTAGCTGCTTTAACATTTTGAAACACTTATTTTATTCAAGTCTCAATATATATAAACACTTCTTTATCTTACGTTTCTGTGTGATATGAAACCCCTCTCAAACTTTGCAAACGTACTCGATTACATTTATGTGTCGTCTCTATACTTACTGACTGGTAATACACAGTCGCTTCCTATCATGAAAGGTTTGCAGATACATTCCTGTGTCGTTTTGTTACATTTTGACTCAGCAAGACAATAACGATTTGGATGAAAACAGAAAGCGTCTGAAATGAAAACATGAACTATGTAAAACTGCCATGTAAGTAACGATAACTACAACGAGTCATCAAATAGTTTACATGAAAGTAACAAATCAACGAACAACATATACTGAAGATTTCTAAATCAAGCAACATGTAACATTGATGCGCCTTATTATGCTCTTATTGGTAACAAGGTCAATCTCTTCTACGTGACACATAAAACAGGAAGAGTCAACAGAACGAGAGACAAATAAACAACAACTGCATAAAACAGTTAAGCACCAGAATGTAAGGAATTAAATAGACATCACAACAATCCTCAAGACTAGTTATCCATTCGGACCTTCTTAGGACGGTCACCCAACACCAAACCAGGCGGTGTATTAAAACCGGTTAATGAGGCCTCAACCTTCCAACTTCCCGCGTGAAATTAGAAGTCTCAACATTAAAACTTTTAATAGTTACACTTCATGGCGCTGTTAATAATTTCAATTGCATCGCATCAATTGTCCATAAAAGTCTAAAAGAGTAAATGAATAAACATATTTACAAAAAGACAATTGGAAACACGAAATTGGACAAAGCCAAGTAGCAAAACGCCAAAACAGTGGCCGACAATGTATTTTGTTTATACTGAAAGTATAATATGAAAGGTTTTTCGATGGGTTGCTTACTTATATGAAGCGATTAAAATTTGAGAAATTCAGCAAGAAAGGTACGTTCACGCCATACTTACCGGTGCATTCACAACGTTACAATAAATAAGTGACGTCGTTTGAGTGTCTATTTCATCACGTGATGTAAGACAGCAAACCACGTGATGTAAGACATAGATTATATATATTATAACGAATATAGAGCCTCGAAAAAATGGAAAATAGAATAATCATCTCGTGTGTTATTTACCATAACTAATCAAATCTCGTGCGAGAACTGCTTTCTCACATAATGAAACGCCTTCGGAAACTTAGCATTTTTTCGTAACTCACCATGGAACCGTGGTAGTATTATGTTATTGCTCGTAGTGATATCACAGTGATCAGGTCACACCGTGAAGCGTCTCATTGACTACCCTCCGACAAGAGATATAGCACTGTAGCTGCACGCGTGCTTTGTATTTCAACTACAACTTATTTACAAACTATTTGAAAAAAAAAATAAGAATTATCGAAAAGGTAATGTTTTGTGAATGAATTGTCGCCAAACTTTGAACTGGAATCTTAAAGCAAGCGAAACAACGCAGTTCTGGTGAAACGGAAATAAAGAAAATAACGGCGTCAGAGGTCATGACCCTCGTATGACGTCGCGTTCCAATCAAATGATGTATAAGAAGTGTGATAACAACTTGACGGTTTGATAACACAAAGTGATAACACATTGCATAACGGTGTGGTAACTCGCAAATTATGTGAGAAAGAGATATCCTTCATGGGTGTTCTGCATGAATAACTCGATCTTACATATAGAGATATGGGAATAATCTCTGTTTTGCACAATAAAAAAGGGTGTAATATTATTTTGCTCCGTCAGTTGGCGTCCTTCTTATAGCGATAACAAATGAAAACATCAATCAAAGTTAATAAATTTCCGTCTTTAAATTCCAATCAGTGTATACTTAATTACGTCATTTCATTGTTAAATTCATTTTAGTTGCCCTTTTTCTTTTGACGTTATGTCGTTTTGCAATTTTAAAGACCGTTAGATGAAAGAGAACGTTGTTGAAAACAGCTGCCTTGCGTTCCCACTCAGGCTTCACATCTATTTCAGTTATGTGAGAATTCTAGGTCGTATCAATCGTATATTTTGTTTTGACGACTGATGCTGTTAATCTCCAAAATAAGGCCTTGTTTGTATTTACTTTGCCCCGCATTTATCGAAGATGTTCAACACTTATTCACATGTACTTACCAACAGCCATCACTGAAAACATACAAATAACGACAACCTGTGATAGCAATGCAGGCATGGCCATCTGAAATATAAAACGTTGGAAAAATATAAAGTATATAAACCTAATTTAGTTAGTAGGGTCAACAAAGTGAAGAAAAACAATTCCTAACAAAATGATAAAGGTAATGTTAACTCACTAGACAAGAAAGAAGGGGCATATGTAAGTGGTTTATACATTTTATGTAAATATGTAAATTTTTGGCATTTGAAAACTTTTGACCGTATGGTTATGCCTTGAAACACTTTGGTTCTTTATGTCCTCAAGTTACTTTAAACCAAAGCATTAAGCACTAGGTCTTCTAGTTTAAAAGAAGATTTAAAAATTTTATCAAATTTTCCCCACTTGGGCCCCAAGGGACCCTCCCTGGGTACTGAGCCCTGTCATTTGAACAAATCTGAACCCCCTTCCCCTAAGGATGACATATACTAAGTTTTGATGAAATTAGTCCAGTGGTGGACAAGAAGTCGAAAATGTGAAAAAGTATCATATTTGCTATAAATATAGTGTTCAACTTTGACCTCAAAATGCGTAACATTTTTTACCCAAGAGCCACGCCTTTCCATTCCCTAAAGAAACTATAAACCAAAGCATTAGGCTCTATACCTTCTAGTTTATTGGAAGATTTTTGAAATTTTGTCAAATTTCCCCCCTTTTGAACCCCTAAGTGGAGCCCCCTTGGGTCCGAGTCTCATCATTTGAACTAATTTGAACCCACTTCCCAAAGGGATGACATCTATCAAGTTTGGATGAAATTGGTCCAGTTATATTGGACAAGAAGTCAAAAATGTGAAAAATTAACATATTTGCTAAAGTGATGAACTTTGACCAAAAAAGCGTAATTTTTTTTTACCCAAGAGTCACGCCTTGAACAAACTAGGCTCTCCGTGCCCTAAAGTTGCTACATACCAAAACATTAAGCTCTATGCCTTCTAGTTTATTAGAAGAAGATATTTGAAGTTTTAACACTTCTGTCCCCTTTTTGCCCTCTAGTGAAGCCCCCTGGTAGCCAAACCCCTTCATTTGAACAAATCTGAATCCCCTTCCCCTATAGATACTTCCTACTAAGTTTCGATAAAATAGGTTCAGTGGTTTAGGACGAGAAGTTGCAAATGTGAAAGTTAACATATTTGCTAAATATTATATATATATACAGTTTTAAACTTTGACCCCAAAACGCGTAACCTATTTTTGACCCCAGGGTCACGCCTTGAACAAACTTGGTTCTTTAAGCCTTAATCCTAAATCCAAGTTATCGCACGAGTTGTCCTTCTTGGTACGCTACAATTTTACAATCGAAATCAAATTAAGGCAATATGCGGGTGAGAAAACTACTACATAGTTTTTTAAAGAAATTCCATGTGTTTTAATCTTAAGTTACAATAGAGCTTTCAATATAAACAAAATATTGGAAATCTATTAAGCAGTTTTTCTGATATTTCATTTTTGTGAAATTTCAATAATACATCAATTCAATTTTTCAAAAATGTACAAAATGTATTACAATTTTTTATTTTAATGTTTATTACTTATGAGCTACTACATGATTCCAAGGTTTCTTTAATGAATTTGTGAAGTTTACACATTTCTCAAAAAACGGGATTTTTACAAAAATTTGACATTGAATTTTCCTCAAAACCTAGAATTTTTTTTTTTAAATGATAATGCAATGTAGATGAACGCAATTAAAAAAAAACTTATCAAGTAGTTTTCTTATCCGCGTTTTGCCTGAGATGATTAGTATGTCCCGTTACTGTATGAATCAACTTACTTTTTCTAAAAAATTTCTAAATATACAGAGACGGTAAGTTCGTTAATTTTTAATACCTGTGCTACAAAACGGCCACAGCATATCCAGGAAGTCGTATGGGGATATACTGGTACATGAATTTGCTAGGTGACAGGATGTAATTTACATGACATGTGATGGGCAAATGGTAGCTTTAATTTTTCGGTGTAAATACGGTCGCGTTGGCTGTTTTCCTGGACAAGTGATCGATTTCAAGTGATTAAATTAATATTTCTTATTTACATGCTTTAATAGTGGAAAGCACACACACACACACACACACACACACACACACACACACATTAATTTCGACATTATGGTACCATTTTGTTTAAAAGTATTTTAATATTTTATGATATCATAAAATCCATTTAATGATATCACAACATAGATTTAATGATATAAATAAAATCGATTTTTAATATGTTTATTTCATGATATTATAAATTCGATTTTATGATACAAAAATGGAATAGATGGTATCGTAAATTCGCTGTTATGATTAGCACATCTTGTGAATAAAAAACAAAAACGGCGCCCTATGTCAACTAAGAATGGCCACCTAACACGACACCAGGCATTGTGGTTAAACAATTTAATGAGATATCAACCTTTCCAATTTCCGCGTGCGACAAAAAGTATTGATCATGGACATATATTTAAAAAATTTAATATATTTAAATATAATTTAAATATAATATATATTAAATTTAATAATAATATATTTAAAATATTCTTCATGAAGCTGTCATATATTTCAACAACTAATCGCTCACATCAATTGTCAATAAAAATCGAAACGAGTAGAACGTATTTACAATCACATTCACAAATGACAATTTGGAAGTGAAAATTGCAGCACAAAGCTGACAGCAGTGGCTAATTATTGGTAGTACTGATATTAGAAAGTATACAGTCTGTAGCTCTTTATCATAATGTCCGTCCCTCTATAAATTATGCTTTGTAAATTACAATTAAACGGATCCTCAGTTTGAGTTTCAATAATGTTTTACCATTTACATAAAATGTCCACTTTCTTTTATTATTGATTAGATAACTTCAATTTAAAGCTTATCATTTCTGTCACATTAATTTTTGTTATTGAATAATTGTTACAGGAACTGTTTTAATCAAAGTATGTGTGTGATAACTGGATGGCAATTCACATAGATACAATCGTGTTTTCTGCAAAGGTTATACATGCACAACAAAGGTGAGTTAACTTAAGTTAACGAAAATAAACGACATTAAAAAGCATTTAAAACACACAGCTAACCGCTAATTTAACAGTTATAATGTGATATCCTTTTCTGAACACTATACAACACTGTGATAAAACAGAATGAAGGCAGTATCAGCTATTTTTCTGTTTATGGAAGGAGAGATAATATACGCGAACAAGAACTTATAAATCAATAACAAACAACAGAATATCTAATCATCAAACACTCATAATTTCCAAAATACCTAAAATGTATTTTCTATAAAATCTACCATACCTTGAGAAAGTCGCTCCTTTCACCGTTTAGGTCTCCTGTCAGTTATATTTGAATATATTAACATTTTTTTCATTGTTGTTACACGCTACATTTTGAATGATGTTTGTTTAAATAAAACTGACAGTTATATGCAAATAATAGAGGATGCGTCATAGTGTATCACTGGATATATTTGAATAATTTATTTTTATTAATTTGAATAAAGATAACTAATGTTGCCTTTGTAGCCTCCAGGAACAGTGAATGCAAAGTCTATTTTAGATCTTTATTGAAACTTTTGTTTTGTAGACACATGTGCTATTTGATCTGGGTACATGCAATACAGTACATATATTTTATTCACGAGCTTGTTCTAATTACCAGGACTTTTTCACTAGAGGATTGCTGTTGGAATCCACGCGTTAGAGACAGGGTTATACACTATCAAGACTTCCGTCTGCATTCAGAATATGTTATTGTCGCTATCACGATATAGAAGTAGTTTATACGAAAAACCAATACGATTCGTTTTTGTTTGGTCTTTATAAAAACTCCAATCACCTAGCAATACCGTTATACTATGAGTCAAGTATTATATATGTATGTAAAAAACTAAACAACTTCACATTAATGCCCTACTTAATTTTATGACAAACTTTTATCGTTGTACAAAACTTATTTTACTTCAACGAATAGATTGCCTTTTCATGAGGTCATGGCCCCTCAGACTACTTTCTTTGAAAGTGATTTAAACTAAGAACATCATCACTGACATTTCCAGTCTCTGACCTCAAACCCCGGGGAATTTTTTCTTAAAGTGTTTGGCAGTATTTTATTAGAAGTCGTGGTACATATATGTCTTTACTCTTGTCTTTCTATTCTCTTTACTTTTTCTATCTATCTCTCCATTCATCATTTTTTCTTTCTCTTTCTCTTTCTCAGTGCTTTTAAATTACCGAAAAATAAACCAGATGTACACATATCATATCATTTTTTTTATCAAATGATTATAGTGTTATTCAATTGCATAAAGCCATTACATAATTATATGATATACAACATATTACGTATAACTTAAGCTGTTTTGCTTGGCTGCATGGCACACCATTCTGTTCTGATTGCTTTTAGTTGATTATGACGTCACGTAACAATGATATGACGTTACGTGAAGGCATTTCAGTGCTAATTTTCACACATTTTAAGGTGTTCCTGACAGCTGAGGCAAAAAAAATCTATACGATACAAAATGCTCAAATTTCACATATATGTTCTCTGAAAAGTGCTTGACATGAATCAGTGAAAAAAATC
>JAUMGZ010172497.1:12619-26629 GCA_032359645.1 Pododesmus macrochisma | reverse complement strand
TCTCGGGTTATGATGCCCAAAACATTCATCATTTATGGTTGATACATAGAGCCTTCAAGTTATTAGGAGATATAAACTCTATCAAGCCATTAAAATTGCAAATTATTACATCATTCATGCTTGGGTTAGGATGACAAAATGACATAGGAACAACATGAATATATTTCTTTTGTCGCCCTCCAAGGATGTTGGGAGGTACACAAGGACATTGTTTGTCCTTAATATATAGGTTAAAACAGTAAAAACAAATTATGGACACATTAAGAATAATAAAATGCTAGATTCATTTAAGTCAGTATTGAATAAAGTAATACATGAGCAAAAATAAGAAAATCAAAAAGCATACATGGTATAAAAGAGTGGTAAATTTGGACATGTGTCCAGATTTGAGAACAAAGGGAGCTAATTCTTAATATCCAACCTTTTTTATTTCAATCTTTTCACTTGTCTGTATATCACTGTAATAAATATAGTCTTTCAGCATGCAACTTTTGTGACAGTGATATGATATGTATTCACATTATATGTATGTTTAAGTCAATACATGTATTGTATGCCTGTACTTGTAAAATGAGGGCAGGGGTCTTAGCTTGATCAGTAGCAGGTATTCGTATTTTTTTAGTTTTATTTTCATATGTAAGTTTCTCAATAAGAAGAACATTTTGTATTCATGAAATAACACTAGCATGAATATTCATAATCAAAGAATAAAAAGTAAGCCAATCACGAAACTGTGTCTTTTCACAAGTATTAAAATCCAACAATCAGGGGCAAGTAAATTGCAACTACCGGTAGACAAAGAGGGGACATTTCAAAAGTGCTAGTTTACTTAACTGAATCTGCAATTATTTTTTTTTTCTTAAACTTAATCAATAAAAAGAAGTAACTTTCTGAAAATAAGATTATGCTTGTTTTAATTACACAACTAGAAGTCAGTTTTTTACTTTTTTGAAAAAAAAATCTAAAAAGCCTAAATCAAAGCTTGCGAGAATGGTTATCAGGATCCTTTAAAACATAACATCAGAATGAAGTTTAAGACACAGGCTGGTTTAAATTGTGTATCTTTTAAGGGAATATTTGCACAGGAACAATTGTACTGATATTTAAAGATTTTACTTTGGTCAACAGGAAGTAAGGAGGATTCGGAGTTGAGTAAGTGGCATGGGTATTATAGGGCAGCATTTTTATTACACAATTACTGTGTTAGCATGCACTTCTCATTATTCTTTCTTTAGTTATACCAGATGCTTGATTTGTAATATATACAAATATATATGCATAAAGTTATGCAAACATTTAACTTTTAAATGTTGAACCGGTACATTTGATCAAATCTGCTTCATTTTGTCCTTTACAACTCTTTATATTGTTTAGAATTATACTAACATGGAAGAAGAGATATACATTTATCTACCCTGAAAATGAATTATAAGTTAATACACTAATATGACTATAGTCGGTATATTGAGTTTATAACACAAGTACAAGTATTGGTGTTAAATCTTTTGTTTAAATATATATAACATTGAAATTTTTATATAATATGTTCATTATTAAAATTTATGAGTTTATATTTTATTTTTGTAGATTTAAGCTACTTTTAATGTATGATTTTTATTTAGTTGTTAAATTGATTATTCATAGTCTTGTTATCATATATATTGTTCTACTAATACAACCAGAGTTCAAGTTACAAAGTTGTCTCCCTTGATTTACAGACATTTTTAGTTTTTTAATTCTTTAGTTGTTGATGTTGAACTGTTTTATAACTTTTTGTCCTTGTTATTTTTATTAACTTAACTTTGAGATGTTTATATGTACATAGAAATGGGAAAGTGACGGCCTGTCTAGACTATAAATTTCAGAATATTATATCTGTTTGATACAAGAAAAACTTTGTTTCTTTAAATATACATAAATACTTATCTACCATGTGTTTTAACCAGAGAGTTAATGCCTCTAATCAACATGCTTCTAGTTGAAGAAATTATTTCATATTTTAGAATCTGCTTCGATCTTTGCTGATAGCTTATTATGTTCGTTCTAATTGAATTAAGAAATTATGGTTTCTTAGATTTCCATTTTACTTACCCCCTCAATACATTAGTTCATGACTATGGGTAGCACACACAGGCGCGCGCACGCGCAAACACACACACACACACACACACACACAGAGATAAAATTGTATATGGACTTATTTATTACCTAACTAACTTTTTACAATAATTACGATTTAATATAAGTCTTATATATGATATTTTAAGATCAAAAATATACTACCATTAGTAATATGTGTTTCCAAATCAAAAAATAAATACAGTAAAATATAGACTACAAGAATTTAATACACAAAAATGTAAAAAAAATTGTTTGGAGAAAGAAAAAAATGTACCAATTTATTGAGGTATGATAGCCTGAGGTTCTACTTCTTTTTGCTCATTTTAACACAAGTGCTTGCTCTAAATGCTTACAAAATAGTATCTCACTGTAAAAAAGCCAAGTTAATTTAGCTTAAAGTTTAACCAGTCAGATATAATTTCATCATTTATTTGCCTGAACAGCTAATTGTGTGTGCAGAATATATTTTTCAAATTGAAATTTGTCACCTCCAGCTTTCGGAGAAGATTTTAAAGCATGCAAGTCCTGGAATTGATTAGGAAAGAAATTTGTTGATAACTTTTGTTTTAGTACAGTAGTTTCACTGTATAGTTGGAATTGGCATGCAGATACTTATTCACTTAGTAATCGTATTTAACTCCGTGTTAACTAACATTAATTAACATTTACGAAAACTTTTTTTAAAGATTTTTATGAGACATAGATTTTAAATGTGTGGATATTTTTTGTGAGCTAGCTTGTTGACTTGTTTTCTTGTCTCAGAATTTAAATTTGCATTCATGTCATGCATAATTTAGACATTTCATAAAGGAAAAAAAGAATTCCCTAACAATTCTTTTTAATCTTATAGTTAATTTCTGCATGAAAATGATATAAAAGCATGTTTTAGAACAGAATTGCACTCTTTGATGCTTAACAAATTTGCTTTTTAAAATACTAAAATAACTCGCTGGAGATTTGATATTTGAATGCTATGAACATAAACTAAGTGCTGTCTTTAGAAATAGATTTTTTACCTATCAACAAGTAGAAACATCTTTATCAGAAATCCACAAGAACCAGAATACACTCAAATTTAGGTTCATCGACCTTTAAAAGAATGCCCAAAACAAAATATTTCAGAAGTTATTAAAATAAAAAGTTTTTTTTTATAAAACTTAATTTTCATCTTGACATAGTTCAAGGGAGTTTTGTGCATTATTGTGCTCTATTTTCATTGATATGTAGTGGTTTATTTTTCAAAAAGAAATCAGGTAAACAATTTGCATATTATTGAGCGATTGTATGTAATTTTCTGCAATTTAACACTTTTCTGCTTTTCCAGCTGACAGAACAGGTTATGCCGATAGAAAAGAAGGACAGGTTGTAGATAGGAACTGTGAATGCTGCAGCAAAAGTGCCATCTTCATCCCATGGCTGTACTTCCAGAATGCAGTGTACACCTTTGCGTCAGATCCACTACTTGATTTGTTTATAACGCTGTGCATTGTTATTAACACTGTTCTGATGAGCTCTGAACATCACGATATGTCCGATGAACTGAGCAGCACTCTCAAGTATTCAAACTATGTAAGTTCTTTAACAACGGTAAAGATGTTGTGAAAAAGCTTCAAATGTACAATGCAGAAGAATTTTTATTAAGTAAATCTATACTTCCTTGAAAATAAGTTCTTAATACTTAAAATCTGCAATAAATCAATTTGAGAAGTTGTTTTAAATTCAAAATACAAAAAATATCAGCCCTCAAAAGTAAAGGAAATACAGAATGTTACCGAGATCCTGCTGAAAAGTAACATATAATGTTAAAGGAAAAACTGACAGACAGTCAATGTCTAGCTCTAATACTAAAACTTTATCATTGGTCACTTTAAAGTGTGTACTTTGAACCTCTAACCCATTAAATGTTTCATTTGCCAACGATATTTTTCAGATTTTTACATCCATATTCACCTTTGAAGCAGCAGTCAAGTTGATTGCTCTGAGTAGAATATACTTCTATAATGGTTGGAATGTGTTTGATTTGGTCATTGTTATAGCCAGTTTGGTAGATCTGGGTCTTGAAGATGTTGATGGCTTATCTGTTTTTAGAACCTTTAGATTGGTAAGTGAATTTGTTCAACAGAATGCCAAGTCCTAACAACAAAAATATGATTTTTTTATCGAAAGAAAACTGGTTTGGGGTTGGTTATCTTCCTCAAACCACTTATTGCTTCACTTCTTTTTTAAAACCTTTCTGATAAGATATTAAACAGAATGAAGTAAAGTATGTGTAATTGGTATAAACTGACTATAGTACCGGTAAGACTTTTAAAATATTTTTTGGGAAAAAATGTAACGGCAAGGGTAGAAAACTAGGCTATTCTTTCTTCTGTGAGTTGTCAGACATAACAATTCAATAGATATGACTCGAAATATTCAATCAATTGATTCTCATTATCCGCTTGACAAAGAATTCATATATATGTACTATTTATTTAACAAAATAGTTTGTATGCATTAGAGTACAAGAATTTAAATAAAATAAAGTAGCTTTTAATGTGTAAAAAGATGAAGTATTTAAATTAAAAAAAATTATGCATAAGAGTACAAGACCTTGGACAAAAGGTAATTGAAAAGTGTTTATGCATACTATTGATATTTGTATTTTGCAGTTGCGTGTGTTTAAACTTGCTCAGTCTTGGCCAACAATGCGACTTCTGTTAACAATCATTCTAAGCACTCTTGGAGCCCTTGGTAACTTGACCATTATATTGGTCATCGTTATATACATCTTTGCCGTCATTGGACTACAGCTCTTCTCTACAAGTTATACAGTAGATGTTTTTGGAGATGATGGTATACCAAGGTACTGAGAAGACAAACTTTGCATTTCTCTACGACTAAACTGTATTTTATGAAATCAACCGGTTTTGTTAATTTCAAACTATAGAAAGGTACCCTGAAAATTTTAAAGAAAATATTTCCACATCAGATTAAGTGCTAAGCCTCTTGAGATTATTATTAAAGTTATTTTATTTTATTATATACATGCCTTTTATCTAATATTTTGTCAAGACATGTATATTAATCACATCTTTGTATTTATTCAATATTCAGATGGAACTTTAACGACTTCTTCCATGCTATGATGATGGTTTTCCGAGTGTTGTGCGGGGAGTGGATTGAACCCCTTTGGGACTGCATGAGAGCTGCCAATGAACTGTGTATGATAGTCTTCCTGCCCACGTTAATATTTGGAAACTTCATTGTAAGTACACAGTGGTGTCCTTTAATCTCAAATTTCCACCAATTGATGGATCTTCCATTCATTGTTGTTAAATTTCTATTTTGGTGTGTAGGGGTGACAAAATATATACTTGTTTGGTTAATGAAGAATTTTGAGAAAGGGATAAACATGTATCCCAGTGTTCTGAGGCCACTACTGGTATAATGAATTATTGAAAGATTTGGTTGTATTTCTATATTGATGTATTATATATGTTAAATTTCACACACACACACACACACACACACACACACACACACACACACACACACACACACACTGTTAATACTTGCCAAATTCTTTGTCTTTGGTCCCTTTTGATCTCCCTTGATGACCCAGTTCATTTATGTCAAATATTGTCAAAAAATCCATGTGTAACTATACTTCTGTATTTCTTTTTGTTATTTTGTGCAGGTTTTGAATTTGTTTTTGGCCTTACTGCTGAATGCTTTTGGGAGTGACACATTAGAAAACCAAGGTGAACCAGAAGAGAACCGACTTGCTGCAGCCTTTGTGCGCCTCAAAGCTATTTTCTGTTGTTGCATAAAGCCAAAGAGGTCAGCATCAGTTGGTCCAAATGATAAGACCAGTGACGAAGAAAGCGAGGTTGAAGCAAAAGGCAAGGGTATGAATTAATACATCAAGAAAGCAATTTGGAGGCTGTTTGATATCTGGTTATATCACACTAAAGTTTTATAAAAATATAGGATCAACAGTGAAAAATATATTGAAACCTTCAATTAAGCATTAAACTGCTTTCAGTTGGTATTCATAAGAGATATGAATGCCAACTGGACATAGGCAAATTTAATGAGGCGCACTAGCGGCAGCGCTTCATGTTGAATTTGCCTTTGTCCAGTTGTCATTCATATCTCCTATAAATGCCAACTGAAAGCAGTTCAATACTTATATTTACCATTTGCTATCCCAATGTAACATTCTAAACGGTAAATATAGGAGAAACTAAACAATAAGCATTGAAAAACTAAATGATAAGCAATGAGTGATGGCATTCATAGGCGATATGAATGCCAACTGAATTTGGTTGGGATATACAGTGGCATTGTCATGCGATGGTAAATATTACTAAATAGCCGAATTTGATAAGTTGAATGCAATAAGCAATTTCAGTTAGACAATGTGACATCAAATCCAGTTTATGTCCATTAGCACTGAATATTAAAGAACAAAGCTAGGCATTTTGGTTTAAAACAACTATTAAATTATTTCTCTATCTTAAGTTTAAAATATGTTATCTAAGTCTCAGAACTCTTTTCAAAACACACTTCATGATAAGTTGGTCCTATATATATATATAATTATCTGGTACAAAGTCTCTATATACTTTTATACACAACAACACCAGATTTGATACTAACATTGTAAAAAGATTATATTAAGGCATATAGTTTTGAATGATATTCATTTCTGGATCAGGTAAAGAAGACAAGGTTGCTTTGACCAAGGCAAGCGGTAAAACTGACCAGAAGGCTCAAACCAACGGCCAGGCAACTAAGGTAAATTGTTTTCACTTTGTAGTAATGAAACAAAGATTACAGAAGTTTTTCTATATTATGAAAAAGAAATACCTGATATTAAATCATTGTGCAATAAAAGAAATTTAAAAAAAAATTGACCTCTTTTTCACTAAGTTAATATAGAATTAAGTATGTCCTTTTTGTATGTTATTAGTTGAAAAATGCTTAATGGATCATTATTTCAATATCAAAGATTTACTAAGAAATAAATTGAATTAATTAATGACACCATAAAGACTATTGTGGATTTGATAGTGGAAAAGTTAAACTATTTCATCATATTTGACTTTTCTTGTAGGGTTAAAGTAAATATTTTAACAGGGAAACAAATTTTCTGAAAAATTAGTCTGTGAACGACCACAGATTAAATCTATTTGTATTCTAACATTTTAAAATAATTCCAAACTCACCAACATTTCTAGGGAAAACTTTTGCACTTTTATGGTATTTGAAACAATGAGGTGATCATCTTCAAAAGAAAAATATATTTCTTTAGAACAAAGGAACAACAACAGTAAAACCTGTTAAGGTAGCACCTAAGAACACGCCTAGGTCTATTAAGGTGGCAAGCAGAACAAAGTCGTCGGTAAATAAAACTCTGTACAAACACCTTACAAACCTTCAGTCCTGTCTGTAGTGTGTTATAACTTAGATCTCTTCTAACAACCCCAACAGTTCATTTGTCTGTGTTAAACTTATTGCATGGATCGTTTCCCCTGGATCCAGTGTTTGATCAACTCGGTTATGAGGACACAATGTTTGACTGATTTTAAAACACTGCATTAAATTTGTTTATTGCTACATCAATTTGTTTTTGTTAAAGCAGTTTTTATTATTTACATCAAGAAAATTACATACTTGAAAAATGATTAATTAATTTCACTTAAATGCTGCATACCGGAAATAATGAAAAAATAGTATATGGATTTTTACAACGTTTGAGTTTCCGTTTAGTTTTTCCCATTTCTCAACAAGACTTATACAGTAAAAATGTTCATGCTTACCTGGACTGACCCTATGATATGTTAGATTACAGAGAGTAGCTGACTCATTTTGAATGTTAATTTCTATACATATTGATAAAGAAACTCATTCCAACCTTTCTTAATAAATACTTTGCTATACTCTTAACCCGCATACCAAATCAAATTTTAAAGGACCTGATCCACAGATCCGAAATTTTAGAGCTAAATTTTCAAGAAAATATCAAAGGTTATAAGAAGTGTCCTCCCTTTATAAGTGTTAGCTTATTTTTAATAATAGTAAATAAGTAGTCTACATGTACATTTTAAAGCTTGTAGATTTTGAAATATAAATACATACATTATTCTTTTCATTTTCTTCTTTATTTATATCAATTCTCATATTAACTTCCTCAGACTTAAAGTTGATTTTCTGATACTGACACTTAAGTTAACATACTGACAGTCGAGTTAAACAAAATGATATTACCTTTCTTATCTCAAGTTCTGTTGAGATGATCCTGTAGTTGTTCTATACTTTATTAACATACCATATTACCAATTAATTCTACTTAAGCTGCAATATGCAAGTAAATTTTAGTTTTACTTTGAAATGTACATTGGTAACTATGTACCTGTTATAAAACTTTCTGTCAGTAACATAAGTATATGAGTTATCTAGTATACTTTACATATAAATGATCAATAATTAAACTTAGATTTTATGAATGAAAAAAGGGTTTGCATGTGTGTTTCACCCGAGTTATCACATTTGATCCATGTTTGTTTGTCCCTCAGGATTGTTGCACTGCAATTCATATTGATAAAATTTTAGATAAAGTTCTTCAGTATAAATGAATTGTACACGTACTGTACAAAGTGCCATATTTTTGTACTTTACTACTATTTCAAACACTTTACAAAAAGTCATAACACTGAGCTGGTCATTACTACAGTTGTACTGTACAAAGAACCATAACTCTAGGTCTGCTCTACACATTGTACAAAGACCAATAGCTATGTATGTCAAGTTTAAGTACAAAGCATATTGCAATTGAATCAATTCATATTTGTTGACTTTGACAAAATTATAAGGTAAATCATTATTAACATAACTCTGATTATAAATGTCAAGCATAATCTTTATAATCACACAGATGTGTGAAACCTGAAGCCATACTTTCTAGAAATTTTGGAGTGAATTTCAAAATTAACACGTTATATGAAGATACATATTGTTTTGTGTACATAAAATACCCTCTTACACCACCTTATTTCACTGAATTTGTTGACCTGAAAACCAAACAATGAATTTTAATTTAAGTGATATGAACCACATCAAATTAATTGATATATTAACAAATTTAAGCACTACATAGATTATGTAGCTGTTTATTGTATTGACATACGATTGCATGATGCTTCGATCTACAATAAATGTGTTATAAAATATTGAAAAATGTCTTGCCCTCTGTTACATTGGTGAAATACAATTATTATTCATAATAAAAAACTTTATCATTTTCTAAGGTTGATGTATATACCTGGTGACTTTTGGTCATATTTTTTTTTTTTTTTTTATAAATCTGATCGATTGTAGTAGAAAAAGTAAGTAAACTGAAGAATCTTTGGAAGACCATATCCATTTGTATTGTAAAACCTGAAATTTATATGTGTTTTCAGTAAGCATGACAGTGAAAATTAAATATCACAATTTATACTAAGCACTACTGATGACAGAATGTACCTGTGATGTTTATTTCTTATAGGAAAATATGGATGAAGCATTCAGCACAAAGAGAGATCAATTTGCCAGCTTTGATGAAGCTCGCAAAGCATCAGAGAACAAAACTAGTTTAGAGGAAATGGAGAAGGCAGAAATGGACAAAATGGGTAAAAGACGTCGGCGCCGTCTGGAGAAGGAAGAAAAGGAAAAGGAAGAAAGCGAAGCAGCAGCAAAGAAAGGCGAGAAAACTGAGGAACAAAAACAGGCAGAAAAATCTGCATACCTACAACGACTGAGGGAGAAGAGGAAACGGGGTGAAAAGATTTCCGAAGATGATCTTAAATTTGAGGGAGAAAAAGGAGATGATGAAGAAGAGGATATAAGAGTTGATGATTGCTTTCCTCGTTTTATAACTAAAAAGTAAGAATCCTTACCTGTCCTCCATTTGTTCTTTTGCTACATATGTGACATTGTGTGTGAAGTTTTGGTTACTCCATCTAATGTTAAGGCTCTTCCACAAATAAGCCCATGGGGTAGACATTTTTAGGGAGTCCATCTAATTTTCTTTTTCATTTGAAGCAGTAGGAACTGGTTAATTTGACAAATGCTTCCCACCCTATCCCAATGCATTTTCTCTTGAACAACCCTTAATATTTCTATTAATATTTCTGATTAAAAGGCTTCAAAGTGTACTTGCCATTGAATATACCTAGTGATTAACATATAAAGCAAATTTTGATAACATGCTATAAATAGTCATTTTTTGGAAATCATAAGGCCATGGACAAATAATTTTATGCTTCCTGTAGCCCAAATGACTCAAAACCTTAGAAGCCAGACAAAAAAATTATTATACTAATTTCAGAAAAATGGAAATGTGAAAAACAAATTCTGTTGCCAAATAAATGTACATTGAACTGTTAGATAAATTGGAACTTGTCCATGGGAACAACAGACTTTGATAAGTCCTATTTGTTTTTGATTCTCTTATCCACTCACTTGCTTTTAAATAATCCTACTGGTATTCATTAAATTGTAGTGTCACTTTTTTTTTTTTTAAAGTCTGTTCACTTACACATTTTCCCTTGACTTGTTTTTTGGGTACTTAAAATGTTCACTAATTTGTTTTGGAAAGGTATTTCTTCTTTAAATAAGCTCACCCTTCATATTAAATGCACTATTAAAGATGTTTTGACCTGTTCATCACATATTACTAATCTTATTTTGACATTCAGATTTCAACAGTGGTGTAACTGTTGTATCACAAGGTGAGGTTGACCACGTCACTGTATAGTGCCACTTGTTTTGTTGTAATTGCGTTATTTTAAATTTTATATTGTTAAGTTGGTAATATCTCATATTACTCAACGTCTAAAGAAAAATACGTGTTTCAGGTAACATTGCCCCAAAAACTAGGGTAGGTAGGTTGATATTTTCTTCTTCTTTATTTTTTTAAGAAACAGGAAGAGGGGGTTTGAATTACACAATTATTCTTTGTAAAATGGCATAGATATATTTACAGGAGATTAATAGTGACAGCAGCTTAAGTGCTGTTTTACTGGCAGATAATGAATAGATGTCATACAGAACTTGATGGCAATGATTCATATATATATAGTTAAGAAAAATATTCAAAACTGGAACTGATAAGGATATTAAATCTAGATTTTTAATAAATTATACATGTTTATATTGGTACAAATAGGACAGAGGAAAAAAATAGGGCATGCCAGGTTACTGTTACCTGAAACACGCATATTTGATTTAATTATGCCTACAGTAACACAGTGGTTGAACTTAAAACTGGATGTACCGAAATCCTGGATCTTCCTTCATCAGAGATGTGTATGGCAATCGCTTAAAGCCATACACTAATCAAAGTAGCCATACAGTTACCATTCTGAAGTACAGGAAAGTCCTGGTACATCCAGTTTATAGTTTGACCACTGTGAGTAAGTGTTTAACATTGTATCGACATTACCAAGGTATATGTATATGAATCCTTAATTCTTTATTTTAGTATTCATAACAACCTCTTCAGTTGCAGCTTTAATTCAGTATCAAATGATTATATTAAATTATTTGGGCTTTTTAAAAAAAAAAAATTAGGATATTTTATTCCAGCAATCATGTGGGATGTCTGTCGGTCCATTGCTTGTCCAGATGATAACTTAAAAACAAATGGTCCCACAAAGTTCAAACTTAGTGTGTAGGTTGCCCTAGGGGGTGCACAGAACCCTATTGATTTTGGGCGTGGTCTGCCAAAGGTCAAGGTCACCATTTCTAAAAATAGAATTTTGTTTATCTATATTTTGTCCGGGTGATAACTTAAAAATAGATGATCACATGAAGTTTAAATTTAATGTGTAGGTTGGGTGGGGTCTGCTTAAGGTCAAGGTCACCATTGCTAAAAATAGAATTTTTATTATCTGGTTTGTCCAGATGATTACTTAAAAACAGATGATCACATGAAGTTTAAACTTGGTGTGTGGATTGCCCTAGGAGATCAAATGATTGCAGAATGTGTCACAAAAACACTTCACAAACATGGCCTAAGCTTCTTGGGTGCTCTTCTTAATATATAAAAATCAATGATGTATCAATAACAAGTGCTGCACATAGGGTTTTTTGGGGGGTATATGCTGCCCCTGGCAGCTATCTTGTTTTAATTAATCACAACTGAAGGAAATACTTCATGTAATAATAAATCTGTGATGTATAATGTGACTGTTGCAGAATTAGCAACTCTAACTTTAATATGAAAACTTGACAAATTATCAAATCATAGTGAAATTATAAATGCATGTGGATGAGCATTATATAGATATTTGGCTCTAGTTTCTATTGACACAGTTGTTTTGTAGTGTAATGATAGTCTGCTGTATCAGTTGATTAAAATAAAAGGTTGAAAGGGAAAGAAGTACATTTAAGCATGTCATCCTTCTTAACTTCTTATACATCATTGTTGTGAACCTGCTTGTACATTCATTGTTTATCATTGTTGTGTAGGCACTTTTAAACATGCGTTTTATTCAGCATACTATTTCAATCTTGGGGTTAAATTTATGGCGGGCCTCCATAAAAGGGAGGTAAACAAAATCATGTTTTAATCTCTCTTTGTTCCATAACGCATAAGGTCTTTAGTTTGTATGAATGATTTAAATTGTTAAAAGTGGTTTTACATATTTTGCTTTTATCTGTGGTCGGTATAACTATCAAACATTTTTGTTCTTTATATTTATTGTGTCACTTGTGTATATATATACCTTTTCTTTGATATTGTGTTGTTTTGAAATTTTGTTTTTAAACATTGGTAAATAATTGACATCAATGCATTAAAATTCTTTACTTTAATTGCAAACCAGTCTATCTGTCCTGAGATTACAATATATGAAACAAAAAGATGTACCATATAAGAGTATGATAAAAATGGTTTCTTTATGATGTATGATTAGAATAGAAACAAAGGTCAACTATTGCTCAAGGACAACAGAAATATTCTACAGAAATATGTCATAAATTAAAGGGCTTAAAATGAACTATAGATGGCCTCAACAAACATGCTTGTTTTACGCCTTGTGTATATCCAACTGTTACTTTATATTCGTTTCTATTTGCAGATGTGCATGTTGTGACGCTTTGGATGACTCGAAATGTGGTGGATGCTGGTACAAGTACCGCAAAACTATGGTGAAAATTACAGAACACAAGATCTTTGAGGGAATAGTACTCACCTCTATCTTCATCAGCAGTCTAACATTGGTAAGTAACATATACCGCGTATTCTCTTTCTTATCTTAGACTAGAGTACAGGATGGACTCTACCATTGTTTTCATATTGGGAACAATGCAAACCACTTTGGATTACATTAGTATAGACTAGAGAAAGGGACACATGGATTATTCCAATATTGCAGATGTTTTCAAGTACGGTAGATGAAAACGTAAACCCCTTTGAAGTTTATTTATCAATATAAGTATAGACAAGTGCAAGGATGGATTCTTGACACTTTTATTTCATATAGGTGTAAAAGGTAAACCAATAGACAACTTTGCTATAGACCAGATCAGAGGATGGATTCTACCATGGCTAGTATATATTATGGGGAGTAAAATGAAATATGTTTGTTTTCTAATTGAATTTACAAAGCTCCAATGCTTAATTTGCAATCTTTTTTCTTTTTCAGGCATTTGAAGATGTACATCTTTATAAGTACCCTGATTTGGAAAAGGCTCTGAACATTTTGAATCTCTTTTTTGCTGTTCTCTTTACTGTTGAAATGGTAATGAAGATGTTTTCCTTAGGTTTTGTAAGATACTACACTAGTTTCTGGACAATTCTTGACTTCTGTATCGTGATTGTAAGTATACAGATTTATCACCTCTTGGGGGGGGGGG
>JAUMGZ010172497.1:0-12609 GCA_032359645.1 Pododesmus macrochisma | reverse complement strand
AAACCCCCCCCCCCCCCCCCCCCCCAAGTTAACAAAGCATATTATAAAGAAGTAATGCTTAACTTTTTCAACATAGAAGTTTTCATTTTCTCCTTTTTCAAAATCAGTGGGTCAAAACATTGACTGACCAAAATTAACCACATAAAAAATAATGATAAACTAGCTATCTGATAGTACACAAACCAATTAAGGGCAGTCACTAGAGAAGACAGATTTGGTAACTTTTCTGGATTTACAAAAACTTTTTAGGAACTATTGTTTCTTACACATATGTTCCTGTTTTATAAAACAGCACTGGAACATTATTTATATATGTATGTATTACATGTTCTTATAATCGAAAAAAAAACTACTGTTAACAGAATGATTTAATATAAAATACTGCAGTTCTGTTTGGGGTTATAAGTGGTTTAATGTTTGTTCTTGATTTTTGTTTTAAATAGATAAGTTGGGCTAGTATTATAGTAGAAGCAGCTGGAGCAGGGAACATCTCGTACTTCAGAGCTTTGAGAACACTTAGAGCTTTCAGGCCATTACGTGCCATTTCACGTTGGCAAGGCATGAGAGTAAGTTTGTGCTGAATTATAAACAAAGGAAATTTTTCTTGGACTTTCATTTTGTTATAACAAACCAGGACAATAAGCTGAAAGAAAAAAATAATTCACTTACAGAGAACTTAATAGTTAAATGGTACAGATATATAAGAACCTAATTTGATTAAAGAGTGTGAAAACTAGGCATTATGCTGCAGAATTTCTTCTCAATCTATATGAAGGGTGAAGGTTCCCAAGGCAATCAAATGGTTCATTCTGAGCTCTACATACATTGTATCATTGTTAACTTCCAATGGCAAAATATCTCAGGTTACAAAAACGTGATTTGAAAATATCAAACAATAAAATATACTTAAAATATAGAATGAAATGTGATTTATTTTTTATTATTTTACCTTTCAAAAAGTACAAAAAATCATAACAATAAATGTCCAAAATAACTTGCATGTTGAATAATACTCCTAATTCTATTTTGACAGATTGTTGTGAATGCTTTGATGAATGCCATCCCAGCTATTTTAAATGTGGCATTGGTGTGCCTGGTCTTCTGGCTTATCTTCAGTATTATGGGAGTACAGTTCTTTAAGGGATTGTTCTTTAAATGTGTGGATGGTGATGGAAATAAATTTGAACCTTCTGTTATTGCTAATAAAACTCAGTGTTTGTCATCTGGTTACACCTGGAAAAATTCAAAAATCACTTTTGACAATGTTATTCAAGGATATCTGGCTTTGTTTCAAGTGGTAAGGAAATTTAAATTGTCATACCAGTACTTATGTCTCATTGGGGCATTGTAGTTTTAGGAAAGAGGCATTAAGTTGTTCAGAGATAAAATTTACAGCATATTGTTTGGATTGAATACAGTATACAACTTGGTTATTAAAGTTAGAACAACAAAAATCACAGCAACTAGTTGATGCAGAAATCATTTAACTGTCAAATTATATGTTGTCAAGAAAAGAGGGATGACAGTAGTTAGAAAAAACTATGTTTTATATTTCAGTAAGTTCCAAAAGATATAATCTGACAAATTAAGATATTGTAAATAAAAACTCAAAAAAATAATAATTGATTATAATGATACAGGGAATATTTGAGTGAAGAGTATTATATGTAATAAATTGTTCTTGAATTCTTTAGGCTACATTTGAAGGTTGGATGGAGGTCATGGAAGATGCTGTTGATTCCACAAAGGTAATACATGACATTTTTTTTTTTTTTTTAAATAACCAATTAATTGTCAGTTAGTCTGTGAAACCCATTCGTTCAAAATTGGTGATTAACATAAATTCTCAACATTGTTTTAGCCATATTGTGCCATTTTGTAACTTGGGGAGGGCTGCAGAGGACCTTTAATAAACCTCCAACCATCTGCAAGTTACCGGTAGCTTTCATTTTAGAAAATAAATTTGATACATGTAAATTCTTGAGTTGATCTTGCAACCTTAACTTTAAGTGCCTATAGATCAAAGTGAAAGGACTGTTTCCATGGTGATCTGTTTTGTGCCTAAAGCATACTGATGAAGTCATTTTCAAATTTTGTCATCAGTTCATAAAATGTTTGAATTACACCTCAGAAGTGTATTTTTGTTAAATATCATTTTAAACTTGACAATTAGTTTCATTTGAATTCCTGCATACTGTATATAATAAGTGTGAGGTGATACATAAATTTGCTTATTTTTTTCATCAGCTGGATGTGCAGCCAAGCTTTGAAGATCACAAATATTACTATCTGTACTTTGTGGCATTCATCGTGTTTGGGGCCTTCTTCACACTCAATCTCTTTATTGGTGTCATCATTGATAACTTCAACGTGCTAAAGAAAAAGGTAGGTAGTTCAGACATCAGTATTACTGTAGAGTAGGTTTTCCTTCATGCATCTTAAGATGTATGTAACACTGGGAATTCCCTTTTTGGTGATGAACTCTTTTTCTTTTGGAAAAGTTTTATCCTACCGATATTTTAATATAGACAGCAGAATAATTGATGTTATATATCCCTTAATTTACAATTTGAAATATTATAAAGTCAAAAATACATCACTAAGTATGATATGTTTTAGGTCTATTTTAAGATTATACTTTATTTGAATTGATTTATTCTTAAAAAGTTAGTTGCTTCAAATTTAATTGAGTTAAAGTAAATTGAATTTGATTTATTTGAAAATGATGAGTCACTCGGTACACATATGTGGAAGGGACCCTCAAGTTTTGCATCTCACTGCAATATATATTTTATGTTTTGTTCATATTTAAATCGATGTTTTCATTGCATTATGATGGTGGCTATCTATGGCTATGTTGTTCATATTTGATCATTCAATGTTTTTTCTTGCAGTATGAAGGTGGCTATCTGGACATGTTCTTAACATCAGGACAGAGGAGATATATGAACACTTTGAAAAAATTAGGGAACAAGAAACCTCAAAAAACAGTCAAACGACCAAAGGTAAATAGAGTAAAATTTTAATTGGGCACTTTCCTCTTGACAATTTATTTGAATAAATACGTTGATTCAGGTTTAGTTTTTGTCTTTGTACCAAGAAAGATTCAATATATGCTTGAGCATATGAATTTTCTTTAAAAAAAATTCTGTTCATCTCAAAAAAGTGGCCACACTGAGGCAAACCAAGAACTAAGGAATGAATAAAGGGAGTGATCAGACATTTTATTGAAACTACATTATTATCAAAATGTTACCTCTGTATGAGCCTATTTAGCTACATTCCTGTGCTTGTTATTTCTTTATTGAAATTTTCAAAATAGTTTATCTGTTAATTGTGTATAAATGAAAAAGAGCTTATTGTCATTGCCAAAGTTACATAAAGAAACTGTATTAATTGAATATTGTTACTCAATCTTTTAACTTATAGACTATGGTAAGAATGGCACAATTTTTTATGCAAACACAATAGCAAATATGCAGCCATTGCTGTGTAGGCATATTTGCCAAACTTTTTAATTCAAGAATTCTTAGTTTTTGATGTTCAATTGAATATCAAACATATATTTTACCAGTTATTACTTCTTTAATATCTTTATGAATTTGCATGTTTTAAAAACGACATTTGGTTCGTCATAAATCTGTTTTTATATGACAAATATGTGTACGTTGTAAAAGTAAGTTGTGAAACAATGTTGAACAACTAGTTCCATAATTGTGTGATGAATATTGTGTATTTGTACATGTTTTCAGGGATCAGGTTTTTGGGTAAGTTGCCGAAAATTTTTGCCTCGGCATGCAATAGGATTAAGTATGTGGAGACCAAATGGAAATTAAACTTATGTTAAACAGAGGCTAATTGAAACTTTTTAACCAAACACAGAGCGAAATGAATATTTTCTAAAAAAAAATGTTCACATGTTTTGTAAAGGTGAAATGCCACACCAGCTGACAGAATGACCTATTTCATTTATGTTCATGATTTGACTGAAATAATATTGTACTCGGTGCATATTGTAGTACGAATGAACTAAAAAAATTGTGTTTCAGTTTCTTATCCTAAATTTAGGAAATTTCTATTCTAAATGAGAAAAGAACAAAAATGGTCAAACATCAGTTGGTCATAACATTGCATCTTTGCAAAAACTTTGAATGCATAATCTTTCGGATACTCTTAAACACTTGACGGCTTGTAATCTTATGCAAACACAGGAAGTGGTAAGAAGTATGGCACAATTTTACCATTTTTATGCCATAGAGTTTTAGGAATGGCATATATTTTAATTCCAGTTTCTTATCTTAAACTTTTGCAAAAACTTTATTGATTCTAATTGAATTTTTTTCTTAATTTGTTTTTAATTTCTTAACATATTTTTAAACTTTCTGAAATTTTTAAATTTAATTAGTTCTACACATTCATATTTGCATGTTTAAACACACAAGAAGTGACTTAGGTTACTATCTTCATTGTCAATTTCAAACATATGTTGAATGTACATCATGATCGGAGGCAAAATGTATAAAAGCTAGTGCCTACTCTTCCTTGTCAGCTGGTTTCATTTGGTAGTTCTGGTCTATTTTGTAAACACCAAGAACATATGTCCAAAATAAAACAAGAAAAAATATACAAAAGTTGAAATCATTGATTTTCAGTGTGTGTTTACTGCTGGTCACAGTAAAACAATTAATTTATATTTAGCATGAATCTGCAAGATTGAATGCGTCCTGCTTGATCCAGCTTACAAAACAACATATTAAGATCATTGTCTCTTGCATTTCTTCCAAGTCTCCCCCCTAAATAGTGAGACTAAAATTCTGTCCATTCATGCATTGTCTCCCCCATGAATATTCTAAAATTCCCTGTTATTTCTTACTTAAACATTAAATCTCCCCCATGGAATCTACCTATCTCCCCCATTTGAGGTTTTCAAGGTTGGCAGGTTTGCTCTTGTATAACTTTATAAGATATGCAGCACCAGCTTATTAAAAATATGTAAGAACTCTTCAGTTTGGGAGATAAGTAACTTAACATTGAAATAACGTTACATTATGATGTCGCATTAATCAATCTGAATCAAACAAACCAATAGCATGCTAACATAATAATCAAGAGGCTAGTTAATTTCTCAATACTTATTCAATGATTATCTTGTGTTAGATTTGTTCAAGCAGAGTAGTGAAAAAAGATTTAAAAATTATGATCTCCATTATTTTAGTATCTGGTAGCATTTATTTAAAACTACAGGACCTTCATTTGAAAAGAAACATTTAACATTCACTTTATTTTTTTATCAAATAAGAATTATTGTTAGGAGGAATGACATCTGAATCTGAGGGAGATTTGTTACTGTGCAGAACCAGACTTTGATATGTATCTTCTTCTGAACCTCATATCTTTTATTCAAATCTACTCTGTTTGATAATTAGAATGTATATCAGAATTTCATTCTTATCAAGTATAAACCTCTTCAAATTTCAAACTATATTGCTTGCTTGAATATAAGCAATATTTCTTCCAAATTTATTATCTTTGATAACTGTAATGTAACTTATGTAGGGCTATCAATATATACTGTAGTAATGTATAAACTATTCTGCCATATGTTTGTTCACTTTGTAATGTTTCTTGTTTTGTAGATAATGTATACATCCTAATGTTAATTTATGATCATTAAGAAATATAGACTGGCTTTAAGCAGCATCTTGTAAAAAATTAATAGACATTTGTAGTAAGCAACAAAAATGAGTTTAATATTATATAGTAATAACTTTATCATTAAAACATATGCAAACTTCAAAACCTAATAGTATGCATAATTGGCATACACATTGATTTTTTTATTGAACATGGTTTGCACTTTCAGGTTTTTCTTCATAAAACATCTTAATATACACAGTTTTATAAACAACGTTTTACTTTCAGTTTGTATATGACTTGATTGCCTTTCAGATTACTAGTGTTGGCAGTTGTTAAGTTCTTACATACTAACAGTTTTGTGAAGGAACTCGGATATATAACTGATATGTATATGAAATTAAAACCACTTTTGTAAAGGGTTGATTTTAGAATTATTTAAAGAGAAAGAACTTACTGGGGAACGTCTCAGATAATTCATAAAAAGGAAGGCAGTTTTCACATGTGATGTGGTATTTAGAGGCAAACTGGATTCCAGCATAGTTTGAAAGAAATATGGCTACACGCATTTATACTAATGAAAATAATTGATTCCAGCATAATTTGTAGGAAATACTGACTTTTTTAATTTGATTTTCAATTACAGAACAGTTTCCAGACTGTCTTCTATGATGTGTCCACCAGCAGTAAATTTGACGTTGCCATTGTATTTGTAATCCTCGGAAACATGGTTATTATGGCAATGGACCATTACAAAATCACCCAGGGTTTGGCTGACTTCTTAGAAATTGCAAATATTGTTTTGATAACAATCTTCACTCTGGAAGCCATCGTAAAGATAATTGGACTAAGGTTACACTATTTCCGGATGCCTTGGAATGTCTTTGACTTCATTGTGGTGGTCCTGTCTATAGTTGGTAAGTAATTCACATGGTCTTAAGTCATAATCCAGTACCTGTTTTAAAACAAAAAATTTCACTTATATCCAAAAATGCATATATATATATAAGCACTATAACTAAAGACAGATTCTGTTCCGTTTTGTGGTAATTGTTTTTATGATTTTATAAGCATGTCAAAATTATTTTTTTTTAAATCTTTTATACTTTTACTTAAGAGAATATTTGTTTTAAAAAATTCAGATTCTCCGTTTTTTGCAATGTAAAAGATTTTTCAATTTTTAAACAACCCTTCCAAACTGGAGATCCTACAATATTTCAAGTTTGTGTACCAACAACTCTAGTCATTTATTCAGTTCACTTTCCTTTAAGTGTTTTCCTTGGTCGGGAAATTCTCAGATTTTCGTCTAACAACGGAAGTTATAATTGTGGGAAATAAGCACTCTTACAGTAGAGAGAAATATTTTAATTGATGTGTAATGACAAATATGTTTAAATGAAAAGTGGTGTAAAAAATTAACTGTAAAGAACAGGTGTAGTGAAAAATATATTAACTGAAGAGTAATTACAAAAAAATTATACAGAGAAATTATAAAAAATGTATAAATTTAATGTGACATTAGATCATCATTCTCACAAAATAAAAATAAAGTCAAGAATTACCTCTGCAATTTGTATTTGCAGCAATAACAATTTTGATACATATTTTTCAACTTTTCAACCTTTGGAAGGCATTTGTATGCAGAAATCAAACTTTTGGATTACTTTTGGTTTGGAAGGGTTGTTAAAGTAAATATTTTTATCAATTGGAGATTTATATTTTTTGTATATTTATTAATCATCTTTATCTTCTGATAAAAGCAAAGTGTCTTTTACAACAAATTACAACTACTAACAAGTCTTGACTATTTCTTTCTTCTTACTAATTCTAAAATATTAACATATTATGACTTATCTAACAAATATTTGTTATTGTCTAGTTGAGGTATAAATGTTTTTTCTAAATAAAAGTGTAATATACACCTGTTTTCGACCCAAGCCATTTAGAAAACTATAAACTTCATCAACCATTTCATAGTATCATTAACATTTTTTGTGCTGCACATTCAATTTATTTCGCCCAAAAGGTACAAATTACATTATTAAGACAGTTGCTAATGCATGTATATATCTATATTTACTTGTATATATAATCTCATGTGAAATGCTTATTTAAGCTTTGAATGTTATAATCGTTGGACTACACTGAAAACTTGATTTAACCTTTTCAATCCTATTTGAGTGTCACAGTGGTAGATTCCTTTCTAAATTCTGGATGATACCATAAAGTGATTTTATAGGGGTGTAATGGTTGTTACCATAAAGTGATTTTATAGGGGTGAAATGGTTGCTACCATAAAGTGATTGTATAGGGGTGAAATGGTTATCAGTGAGCTAGACACTCTGTGATGAAGGCTGTAAATATAAAGTCTGAATTGCTTCAGTACTGTAATTCACTGAATGTCACAATAATGTATCACATGTCATGAACTCTTGTCTCTTACTTTAATTTCCTGCCATATTTAGTATTGGTCGTGGAGGCCACAGGTAAATGGTGCAATACTACAATGTGTTTGCAGTGAAGTGTAAATCTACCCTAGTGTACAGATACCTATCCTCCTTTAGACACTTCGAAACATCTGTACATTTTCTGTCCACTTTTCGAAATCTTTCCTGATATTGTTTCTAATCGAAACTGTCTGTGGGGGCTTTTGTTGAATATTTTTTTTTTCTTATTGAAGATAGCCATAAAATTATCTTATCATTTTCTGTCCTCTTTTAGAAATCTTTCCTTTGGTTATATTATTTCCAGTGAATTATAATTATCAAGGTTTCCTGTTGAATCTGTTTAATCCTATTTGAGAAAACAATCATAATTTGTGTTCATCTTTCCTTATTTTATTTTAAAGAGAAATTTCTGTCAAGTTTTTAAAGACATTTCCACTATATTAGGCTTAAAAGATTCCCAGTATGTTTTTCAGTGCACAATCAAATCATCAGTTCATTTTCTATCTAGTTTTGCAAATCTTTCCATTCATGATTATTTAGTAGTCCTTCAAAACAGTTAGTACTTTTTCTGTCAATTTGTGCCTATTTCATAAAATCAATCAGTTACCTGTGCATTTTCTGCCCATTTTTTTTTTTATTATTTTTCTCTTGATATATTTCATTTTTAATAAATATTCCTAAAAATGCCAAATCCAAGTTCTCTGATCTCAATATGCTGTAAGAGTGCTTATTTCAAAGGGATTTTACTTCATTCAGTGAAAATTTAAGAGACCCATGAATGAAAAACCAAAAAACAATATGATCAAGAATTTTTATTTATGTTGTCTTAGTGTTAAAATTCCTTTTTTAATTGTTGTCAAAAATTTCCTTTTAAGTAAATCATAGTGAAAACTTTTAACCACCAAAACCAAATCCTTCTGCAAAAATCTTAAAATTAGATATGAAGAGAAGAGAAAAGTTGAATGAACATTTTCCTCAAAACTCAAAGGACAAATTTAAGTCAAAAATTAAGAAAAAAGAATGTGCTCCTCTTTCTTTTAAATTGATATTTTTATTTGTGTTAATAAGTTGATAGCTCTAGTCTAGTATTTCATCCAATTACCTGTTCTTTTAAATCTTCTTTGATTTTGAGGAAGTGTGTACTTACTGATGTAAGTCCATAGCCATTTAAAACCATGAATATGTACATGTATATAGAAGTAGCATTACATGAACTGTAGTTTGCGTCCAATCTTTCCAGTGAGCAATGTCTTATGATTTTACCTAGACGTTAATCTGTTTGTCTCTGTAGCAGTGTTGTGTGAATGCTTATGATTTCATTTTGATTAAACTTGGCTTATCAAGCTTTGCTTTTGAATAATTTATAAACTAAACCTTATGCTTAAAAAAGTGCATTAAAACAGTAGAACTTATACCAGTATGTGTTGGTTAAGATTTGACCACATTCTGTCATTTAAAGAAAAATACAGAAAATAATTTACTTCCTACTTTGGGACGGAAGAGGGTTTTGAAATACATAATCAATGCAGGGATTTATTGCTAGTAAAACAACCTGTTAGCTTTTCAAATGACAGTTACGGATTTTCCTAACTGAAGGACGACAATTGTTAGTTAGTCGCCATCGATGAGTCAAAGTGCAAAATGTTACTGTGAAGATCTGTTGGACTAACCATTATAAATTGGTTGTTTGCAATCCATGTTCAATGAATACCTACCGGTACGTGATTTGCTGATACACACACAGAAAAGAATGTATTACTCATGTAATATTGATCGAAGATCTTCAGAAAGTAAGTAACTTTAAACAGAAAAAATTATATGCAGGTTCCAAAAAAAAGTTTTAAAACTGATTTTCCAGCAATCATGGTGGACTATGATGAATTTTGATTTATAAAAGAATTTTAACAGATGATGCTGATTTTAACACTAACAGTTGTTCTGATAATTGGATTCACAATTTGTTAATTGTGTGTTAATTTGTTAACTTTTGAATTTAAAACTAAATGTGTTACTTGGAGGAATTGAATTATGATTTTAATAATTTAACTTTTTAGTGTGGCGTTACTTATTGTAGTGGCTTTTATTAATCAACAGATTTTTATTTTCAAATATCTTCATGCTTTTGTTAATTTCAATTTCCAATCATAACTAACATTTCACTTTTGTCTGTTTCAGCTCTTGTCATCACAGATATTCTGGAGAGTATTGGATTTTCTCCAACACTGCTACGTGTTATTAGAGTTTTCAGAATCGGAAGAATTCTCCGTCTTATTAGAGCTGCTAAAGGGTTGCGGAAACTCTTATTTGCTCTGATCTTATCCTTGCCGGCATTGCTCAACATTGGAGCACTACTGTTTCTGATGATGTACATATTTTCTATTGTGGCAATGTCTTCCTTTGGTAACGTAAGACTACAGGATGCATTGGATGAGATTGTCAACTTCAGAACATTTTTCAGTAGTTTTCTCACTCTCCTTCGTCTGTCAACTTCAGCAGGTTGGAATGATGTGCTGGAGCCACTTTTGGCGGTACCTCCTGATTGCGACCCTGATTACATATTACGCGAGGATGAAAAAGTTGAGGTGATAAATGGTGACTGTGGAACGCCATGGATGGCATATGCATTTATGGTGTTGTATATAATGGTGATTTTTATGATTGTTGTAAACATGTACATAGCTGTTATTTTGGAGAATTTCGCCCAAGCCCAAGAGGCAGAGGAGGTTGGTGTATCAGACGATGACTTTGATGAGTACTATGTTGTTTGGGAAAAATTTGACCCACTTGCTACTCAATTCATTAAATACGAACAGATATCTTCATTTGTAGCAGAACTAGATCCACCACTAGGTATTGCCAAACCAAACGAAATTGCTCTGGTAGCGTTCGACCTTCCTATAGTTGAAGGGGATAAAATGCATTGTTTGGATGTAATGGTCGCTTTGGTGAGAAATGTGCTTGAAAAAGTTGAAGAAACTGAGGAGTTTACAGAGCTCATGGCTCAAGTGGAGGACAAGTATCAAGATGCATTTCCCACACGTGTGTCTACAAATAAAGTATCGAGTACGATGCAGAAAAAGAAGGAAGATGTTGCAGCTAAAACATTACAACGAGCATGGAAAAGCTTCAAGACACAAAGGCAATTACGTAACATTACTAAGATGGCTGCTCAAAAGAACAATGATGAACAGAAGAACCAAGGAGGTTTTGGTATTGTTTCACTGGGACGAAGAATCAGTTCTGCACTCAGTAACTTTTTCAGTATCTCTTCACGTCCTGGAAGTGCACTCAGCCACCATAGTGTACAAATATCTGCTACAGAGGGTAAAAAGATTAACACCTTACAAGTCCCTGCCGTTGGAAGCTTATACGCTACAGAGGGCTTAGCTATCCACAAAGACATGGAATTATGATTTTTAAGTCTAAGTGATGTTACTTGTTAATTATTTGTTTTTGTGTTCCACTGTTTTAACTTCATGTTGTTGGCATCACAATCATATTTTTTTTTAAATGGTGTGTTTTCTGTTTTTACATCATTTGTTTTTAAGGAACATTGCTATATAATAATATTGGTATGATTGATGACAATGCTGTTTTCTCTTTGTCTTGCCAGTACATTTTTATATTTTGTTTATCTTATACCGGTATGAACAATCAAATTATAATGACTCATGTCAAAATCCCTCCGTCTGCATTTATAGAAAGACACTGGGTACAATTTCTATGATAAAATAGAAGGACCTGACGGAAAATCACTTTAAATTCATTTCAGTTTGTACAAAAAAGAATATATGTTGTACTTCTTAGAGTGAAGATTTGTTGCATTCTAAGTAAAGATTTATTACATACATGCTGAGACCTTATGAAACAACTGTGTCAACAGAAAGAAGGCATTACTGTATATTTGTAGTTGATCAAATTATTTTACAAAGGTTAAAGAGTAAAGCTGGTAAATTCAGTCATTAAAATGTACCTGTAAGGGGATGTTGCCACTCAAATGATGCCGTAATGCTGCCAAAGCATTTATATTATTGCTGCTAAAAAGTATTAAAGTTCCATGGCAAAATTATTTTTTTTAAAAAATTTATTAAAAAAAATATTCTGTAGATACATCTTGCCTGCAAAAACCAAAGTTGGATTTTAGCTATTTAAATTATTACACTTGGACCATAATCCCTGCAAAGAAAAATAATGTAGTTATTTTTTGCAGCTAAAAGTGAAAATCATAATGATCAAAATAAACAAACGTTTCATTATGTTTGTCTGAATTAATGACAGAAGTCAGTTAGATTTGCATTTAAGTCATTTGTTATGTGTTTGTTTTATTATACCCCCGCTTCAACGAAGTGGTGATATATAGTGTTTGCTTTGTCCGTGCGTCCGTCCGTGTGTCCGAACAAGTTTCAAGAGCATATCTTCCATGTTTTTTCACATATTGTAATGAAACTTAGTATAAGTGTACTTGTGTGATAGGCGGTGTGTCGCCTACCATAATTAGGTTGGTGCGACCTCTACCTTGACCTTTGAC
>JAUMGZ010172486.1:2486-14810 GCA_032359645.1 Pododesmus macrochisma | reverse complement strand
TATTGAAACACCAATATACAGGAATACAAAGTTTTCAGCAAGAAAATTTGTTAGTTCAAAAAGCTGCAAAAGAAAAAAAGAAAAAAACTCAGAAAGGGTCTTGACGCTCACCTTACAATGATTTAAGAAGACTTCTTGACTAAACCTTGATGAAATTATTTAAAATAGACTTAATCACTTAAGTTTTTGTAAAAACATTCATCATAGTCACTTTGACCTATTTACTTGTTCAATTTTCAAGCACAACTTGAGCAACTCGTGTAAGCTAAAAACAAAATACATGTATTACGCTGACCGTCAGTCACAATTCAATAAAAAAATGTCATTAAAATAAATGAAATGAAGATTTTGCTCTTGAAGTGAAAAACATAATATAACCAACCGTCATTAATCGTTTTTAATAAATATGCATAGGTTGTATGTCAGTCAAAATGCTAACGAATCACAGAAAAGTCTGTAAATGTAAATAAAACATAGCTTAATTTACCTGTTTTGTTCTTGCCTTTGACGCAGCAGATAAATTGTTATATGTGTAGTGAGCTTGTGTCACCCCACAGAACAACACTGCCACAATACCTGTAAACAAATCAGACAACTGCTTTAACACCTGATGATGTAAATGCATCCATGAATAACAAAATACAATTTACACTTAATTAATACAAGAAAATTATGTGAATAAGATGAAAATATTCTCACATTAAACATGTTGATTGTTTTAATGAGTCTTTGGTTTACATATGGCTGAAATCTTCACTTTATTCTATGGTTTCATTTGATTAAAATGTTCTATTACCATATGGTTTACATTAATATATTGAAATTTTGTTGCAAGATATCACTACTGACTAGAATTTAATGCTGGATATCAGTATGCCAGTTATTGATGTATTGTTGTATTAGAACTGACTATAGGCCCTTAATAACTTACCAGTCCAACCTGCAGCTTCAGAAGCTTGAAATGTACTGTAGGACATCAAAAAGAATAAAGCTGTCTCCAACAAGGGAAAATCACGAATTTTTGTAAATTTTGTTACGTTAAATTCGTTAAGGAAAAGTTAAATAGAATTGTATTCAATTTGTTTTTTATGTAAATACCTTAAAACATCTCAACTTAGAGTTGGTTTAAACAGTATATTATTCATTTAATATACATCAGATAAATTACATTGACAATAATAAGGAAATATTGGAGGATTCAGCAACAAGTAAAGTAATTATCAAAGGGTTGTCTCCTCCAAATTAGAGTTATTTCCCTTTAATCTCCTATAATGCATCCATTAAAGCACTGATAGCTTTAAATCTTTGACGGTAAGCCTAGAGGTTATGTAATACAGAAGGGGATATGTTCAGTGGTTAGTCTAAAGACAATATTACACAAAGAAGTTTATACCTTGAGGTATTCTATGTCCTGAACCAGTATAATATTACTGTATCTTAGATTAGAAAGTTAAAATTGTAGATATAAAGTGAATGATAGACATCATCACTTGTGTTCATTTTGCTTTCATAAATGGCTTTTGCGGCTTTGCTTTGATTTCAGTTTTAATATGAACATCTTTATAGTGATATGTACATGTACACTGGTTATGAATTGTTTACTATTATTTTGCTAAAAGGATATCAGAGCTGTTAGACATCCAATAAATGATCCAATGGCGAATGCTCCAGTGAATATAGCCAGAAAATTACCCAAAGAACTGAAAAATGCATGTCCATCAAATCCACCACCAGTTTTGTAGTGGCCATACTTGTCTACAGATCTAAAATAAAAAGAAATATGTAATCGACATCAAACAGATATAAAGTATTTTGCTGGATGCAATTTTTCACCTTTTACAAAAGCACAAGTTATGATAAAAGGCAACATGAAGTAGATTTATACCAGATACACGCTGGATCGCTGTCTCCTTGTGGAATGTAAACATTTATTTTGTTTGACAATTGACAAACCTTATATAGTCCCTGGACCATATAATGCATATTCAGCACCTTCAGAATTTGTTCAGATTGGCATTCAATCAATCAAAAAAATATGATTTTACATTTCAAGATCTAGCACCTGTAGGTGCAGAGAAACAGAGCTAAACACCAGTTAAACATTAAAATTTATGGAGCTCATTACAAGCAATAAACACCTAAAAGTTTGAAAAAGAGAATAGTACAATTTAACATATTTGCTTTAGTGTTGAACTTTGACCCCAAAACATGCAACCTATTTTTGACCACAGGGTCACACTTTGAACAAACTTGATTCTCCACACCACAAGGTTACTACCAATCTGATTAAAATCAGCTGTTTGTTTGGCTCCACTGTACGACCATCTGAAGTAGTCCATTAGGTGAGGTCATCCTGATGACATTTTGATTAAGCAAGCAAAAATTGACTGGCAAAATTCAACTGGTGCTTCGGAACACACGTTACATGTAAAAAAATAAGGCCTAAGCAGCAAGGTGAGATGGCTATGCCAATTGAGTTGGCCCATATGCAATAAAAGCAATTTAAACTATGTACCTTCTTTGTTTGTGTTTTAATTTTCTCATTCAAAGATGTTATCTTATATAAGAAGTTCAAAATTTGTTGTCCTGACACTGGTAGTCTAAAATGTTCTAATATCCTCGCCATTTGTTCTAATACAACAGAAAGTTCTAAAAATTAGAACATAGTTCAATAAGATTAGAACTTTGCTGACGACAGTCACATGAACAGGAAGTCAGTTTTACCGGGGTGTTCCGATATCATCAGTCATTTGTTCTAATCCCATCAAGATATTCAAATGCAATAAACCATGTTCTAATTCTTAGAATTTTCTGTAGTATTGGAACAAATGATTTACTTACTGAAAACGCTTTTGAGAGAAGAGTTCTGATTAGATTATAATATAATGACATTCATAAACCTCTGGGTCATCGAGACGACCTTACCTTCAGGACTACTTCAGATGGTTGTGGCAGAGTATGAAGTTACCGGAGCTTATTTATACTAGATTTGGTTACTACATACCAAAGCATTAAGCCTTCCAGTTAATTTGGAGAATTGTTTTTGAACTTTTGTCAAATTTTACCTATTTGGCTCCATATTAGCACCCCTGTGGGTCAAACCGTATCATTTGAACAAATCTGAATACCCTTCCCCAAGGATACTTACTACCAAGTTGTGATTAAATTGGTCCAGTACTGTAGTAAAACATTTACACTGCCACATACAATGGACAAGTTATGATTGCTACATGGGAAACTGATTGACTTACTCTGATAGTACTATAGCCACAGCATCGTTTAATACACTTTCACCAAATACAAAGGCAAACAGATCTACATCTACTTTCAGATCGCTGAATATAGCAATAATTGTGACTGAAAAATAAAACACATCAAATTTAGTTTGCTTTAAAGGTTGCCTGAAACAACAACTTTACAGACACCAATTTAGTTTAAGAATAACAAGAAAATCCTCAGGAATCAATCTATTAAGTTCAATGATGTAAATTCTGACAGGTTTTTAAGAGTAGCAATATTGATGCAGGGTGATAGCTTTGGCTACAGTGAGCAGAGCTAATTTCTTCGGTTAAATATGACATGTTATTCACTATAAAGGTCTGAACCACTAGTACTGTTTTTGTATAATTAGTGTATAAACAAATTAATTACGAAGTGCCAATTATGTGTGCAACAGAAATTGTATTAAATTTATACCTGGGTCAGTCGCAGAGATTAAAGCTCCAAAGAAAAAACAATCATTTAAACTAAACACTGAGACAATATCAGGCATCAATCTTGTCAGACCATACATTATTCCACTGAAATAAAAAAGTAAAAGACCTATTTATAATATAGTTAGTATACACAGTGAAAAAGACAAGAAATGAATGTCAGTTATCCTTGATTTTTATCATAAATTTGTAGGATACATCATTCTAAAGATATGAATAGAACATACTGCACATTTATGTCATTAAATATTTGTGAAGTTGATTAAATTTTGAAACTTTCTAAAATAAGATTTTTGCTCCTGAAACAAAAGTGAAATAATGGATTAACTAAAACTACATTGTCCATGTACACTTCCCCATACATACATCTACTATGTCCCAGAGTTTCAAGTTCCTATCTGAAACAGTTTAGAAAAAGTTAATTTTACCCCTTACCCCTAATGTACCCCTACCCCACCTTCCTGGTCACTGTATGCGAACCTAATTTGCTGTAAAATGTTACACTCATGATAATGTTTGATTTGATATGCTATAAGACTAGGGGTCATATCAAAAATCTGAAAGTGTTGTGCACTTCCCCATACATACATCTACTATGTTCCAAAGTTTCAAATTCCTATCTTAAACATTTAAGAAAAAGTTATTTTACCCCTGACCCCTCAAGTGCTCCTACCCCCTCACCAATCACCGTATGCTAAAAAAATTTGCTGTAAAATGTAACACTCATGATTATGCTTGATTTGATACGAAAAAAGACTATATTTTTTTTTAAAAAATTGACACCATGACCCCACCCCCTCTGGCCCAGCTCCTAGGGGTCATATCAAAAATTCGAAAGTGTTGTGCACTTCTATACACATATATCTACCATGTATTTAAGTTTCAAGTTCCTATCTCCAACGGTGTAGAAGAAGTTAAAGGGTAAGACGGACGAATGGACATCAGAGACGATCACAATATTCCCGTTTTTTCGGAAGCGCAGATATAATAATGGAATGCACTGATCTAGGCAAGTACAATATCCCTAAAGCTGATGTGGTTAAAAGAATGCAGAATGAATTTTGTATATATTGTTTATAAAGGTAACCTTTATCATGAAGTATCTTACCCTACAACACAACAAGAGATTGTTGTTCCTAGAAATGCATACGTTACAATGGCTCCAAAGTTCTTAAAGAAATGTCGCTGAAACAGAAATGTGTAAATGTAAGAATGAGATATTAATTAACATAAACTTCAGGCAGTACAAAAGTTTGGTACTTCATCAAGATCTACAACGATGGTGGACAGTTATCATAGAAGAACCGACAGCAGACCATTGGATAATTAACACATTTACAAACAGATCATATATTTCTCCTACGATCTACATTGTATATAGGTTACATCACTCGAGAGAGGTTGATTTTACAAATTTATCCCACATGTTAGATAACACCAAGGGTTGTTCCTTTTGGCTGAAACCTGAATAGAAATGACGTCACAATACCATGACCTCTCATATGAATGATTTACGCCTTCTCTATTTACGCACCCGATAAAATTCACTCATTAAACAGGTATATTGACCTATTGTCTAAAGAATTTTAATTCTTGAGCTTATATTTTCTAACACAGCAATCAAAAAGACTATTTCTTATTCCTTGTTTATGTCTGGATCGAGATAACTATATATTTTGTATTCATACGCAGACACTGTCCACCCGGGGGATTTCAAATACTACCTAGCGATATTTTTTACTGACAGGAAATCGTAGGCAAGCCTCGATTCTTTGTAAAATCTGAAAATTAACTAACTTGAGTGAGAAAAACCCTTATTCCAACCATAACGCATTAGGGAATCTATATATATATATATCCCACAATAACAGTGCACTACAAAAATTATGTTGGAGAAACTTAAAACAAATATAACACTGCACTTGAGGACAATATACTGTTCAATGAATGAACTTCCTGGTAATTTTCAGGAAGTCATCTTATCTATTAATAGCTATAGCACATTCAGGCTCATGTAACACGGAAATCCGTTATACAACTGATGTTTGTAACCTTGCCCCAATGATGATAACTTAAGTGTGTGAAATAGGTTCACAAAATAAACCATCAAAAGAGCTACATTTTAAATATTATTGTTACACTTTTTGTGACAATTATGGATGCAATAATGGCAGAAAACAGATCTAGAGGAAGTAGCAAAATGCACAGAGATTTGTTTCCTCTTAAGATTACTAATAATGACACAATATCCCTGTTTTAAAGTTTAAAAGTTTAACACACAGTTTTGTAAAGAATTGTTTCTTATGAACCTATATATTTGCTATTAATGAGGTAAATACTCTACTGAGCAAATGATACATCTACAAATCATCCTGTTAAGTAATTAAATTAATGAGCTTTTTGAAGTTCTTGGTTTAGGGCTGTCACAATATGGCTAAAGGGTAACATGATATATTGCAATATTGACTAGTGTATCACGATACGTATCACAATATATTGCAACAGTATAAATGTAGATGACAGGATCAATATTCAATCAAAATGTGCCAAGATTCCATTACTTGCATTTTTGTTCGGTACCTGTGAATCTCTGTGCCGGGACTCTCGGCAATATTGTTGTTTGAGTTAGAGATTATAATCTCAACAGCGCTTGAAATGTCTGTGCTTTTAATACTTTTCAAGGGTGAATGTGGTATTTAAATGATTAACGCAAGAGTCAGAGTGATGGTTTCCGAATTTGTCATAACAAAATCTTTTCCTGGTTACGTTATGAAACTAAATTCAAACATTTTTACAAAGATTTTGTACTTTCAGTCTCTGTTTCATTTGAAACAAGGAAAATTAATAAACATCGCGAAAAACCAGTATGCGCTTTGTATTGCGGTGCAATATAAATATGAGCTGTATTGCAATATACCGGTATTTCGGAATAATGTGACAGCCCTATTGGTTATTAAATCACGATATTTCAACAACAAAAATGATCTTTGTGTTAATATTTGTACGTACCCGCTTCATGCTATAACCAGCCTCAAATATGATAAATGGCAGCAAAACATTGAAGAAGAGTTCAGGATCAAATGTTACCTGTGATAAAGTTTACCTATATAAGCAATCAACTAAATCATGATTACCTATAAATGCTGATCAAATCAATTTCTACTTTACATGTACAATAATTAGAAATATATAATTTGTTAAGATGTCAGAGGAACCTTAAACCAATTCTTGTTTAGATATCAGAGAAAACTCACATAAATTACTTGTTAAGATGTCTGAGGAAGCTTAAACCAATTCTTATTAAAGATATCAGAGAAAACTCACATAAATTACTTGTTAAGATGTCTGAGGAAGCTTAAACCAATTCTTGTTAAGATTTCAGTGAAAACTCACATAAATTACTTGTCAAGATGTCTGAGGAAGCTTAAATTAAATACTTGTTAAGGTGTTTAAGGAAATTTCAATAAATTACTTACAATTGTTATAAACTGTCAGAAGAACTTTATGAATTGAAATAGTATTTTTACAAACAAACTGTATAATCTTTAATTTGAAATACCAGTATGATTAATGATTTTTTACAGCAATACACATATTATATATATATATATTCTCATTAACCAGATATTACTGATTGTTATATCTAAAGTTTTGAATAAATGTACAAATTAATGAATTCTGTACAGTATGATATTCCCAATAACAAAGCTTACCGATCGAACAATCAAAGCCACTTCTGATGCAGCATCCACGACACCGCCAATATTATATTTTATGGTTTTTGTTGTATTTTTCCCATTTTCTTTCAAATCGAGAAGTAAAGCATCTGGTGGCATATCTGCATTAAATGAATGATTGCCATGTAAAAACACATTAGGTGTTTCAAGATCAGGGGCTGTGCTTCCATATCGTATTATTGCTCCCACCACAAGACCTACAAAACACAAAATTATAAACACATTTCTTATCCAAGTACATTGTACCATAGTTCATATTTTAGAAATAAATACAATTTAAATCTGTGTCCAAGTGAGGGCCCTCCGACCTGCCAAATAGGTAGGTTGATCTTGATCAAATGTGCACTGTATATATATATGACATGCAATGACACAATGTTATTCTCTGCTAGAGTTACCTCCCTTAATGTGATTAATAACTACATGATACATGTACATTATTGGTCTTTTTTTTATCTTTAATAAAAAAGACTGATAATTTGATATTATTAAGTGATGTCGATGTATAAGCATAAAATAAGTTTTAAAGAAATTATATATATTGTAATTCATTCTTTAATAGTATATCAGACAGATATCAATTGTTTTGAAAGTATCTGATACCTTAAAATATGTACATGTATATAAAATTAATATCTATGACATGAAATCTTTGATGTTCTACATTGAGAGAGGTATTTGTAAGAATGTGAAGCAGATATATTCTATATGTGTACATATATATTATGGAGACTTTCACATGACTTTGAAAAGATACTTGCCCAGTAACTATTTGTGCTAACCAGGGACACAAATTAATAGTCAGTAAATTGACTTTACATAGAAATATTAATATTCTTCACTTCATTTTGAGCACGTAATTAAGCTACTCATGATCGAGTGACACTTGGTGTTTTAATTCATTCTTTCATATTGTATCATTTTCTAAACTTCACACTCACTCTTTGTGCTATTTAGGTGAACTTGTTATGGCTCTTTGGGGCCCGACTTGCAACATACATTGATTCGCCAATTATAATTGTAAGATTAACTTAGGGGCAATACTAACTTTTTCTTTCATATATGATGGCGGTTTTAGTAAAATAGATTTTTTGTATTGATAGTTTTCCTTGTGAGTTTTGGGAGGATAAATTCAAATTAAAACATTGGAATATCCTAACAAATTAATGTACTTGCAAGATATTTGCTATATATATAACTATCTTAAAGTAGAGATTTACTTTTATTTTTCAGTTATTTTTCCACAGTTTTGACATTTTATATATGCTTCGATCTGAAAATCTTACAGTTCAACACTCAGTGAGCTGTCCTGTCACACATAATTCTCAAAGCTATTAATTACTGGCTTGAAATTATGGATAACTCTTAATTATTTCCAAGCTTTCGAAGAAAAGTGGGAATATTGTGATTGTCTCTGTCATCCGTCCAACCATATATCTGTCTGTCTTACGTATACCCTGCAACTCCTCCTCCACCGTTTGAGAATGAGATAAGAAATTGAAACTTGTGAACACAGTAGATATATGTATGGGTAATTCAAAGTGCACAACACTTTTGGATTTTTGATATATGACCCCTAGGTGCCAGACCAGAGGGATTGGGGTCATTGGAGTAAATTTTTGTCTTAATGTTCTATAGCATATATATCAGATCAATCATTATCATGAGTTCTACATTTTACAACAAAATATTTTGGTATTTATAGTGATCAAGGATAGGGGTACTTGGGGGTCAAAATAACTCCTTATTCACCATTTTAAATCAGAACTTGAAACTTTGAGACACAGAAGATGTATATTGGGAAGTGCACATCATTTTTGGATATTTTATATGACCCCAAGATGTCGGGTCTGAGGGTCGGGGAGGGGTCAAATAAATGTTTTATAATTATAGTCTTATAGCATATCAAATCAAACATTATCATGAGTTCTACATTTTGGAAAAAAAAAACTATTTTAGCATTTTATGGTGATAAGGGTGTGCTTGACATGGGAAGATAGGGGGGTCAAAGTCATCTGTGCAGGAATATGTGATGAAGTGCCATGAACAACGTAATTCTAGTTAAATCTGGAAATATACAGTTGTATATTTAATTATAGGGGAATCACATTGGTTTAATTTACATATGCAAACTGCAACAACAACAAGACTGAAAGTAGGCCGGGTAAGTAGGTAACGCACGACAGGTCATGTCTCATGATCAAACAAGTATTCGTCATGTTTGTAACTGTGAGCACTGCAATGTCAGTTGGCCGAGAGAACGTTATGTTTTTATTCATCGACTCTTTCATTGTAATAGCGAAACAAACATTTCAGTTTACACGCACCATATATCATAGAAAGACCTGATTCATGCAAGAAACGTAATCGTCGACGTTTGAACAGCCAGATTGTCAAAATAGTCAGCAGGAGGATTCCCAATAAAATCAAAATAGCAACATTGTCTGTTCTATGCACTTTAGATACGTATGCCGATTCTTCTGCATCTATTAAAAGCACTTCCTTTTTAGAACTAGCTTGTGCTCTTATTAACTTGGCTACATTTAGCAGTCCAAAACAAACTGACAGTCCCTTGGTCGCCATGTTTTTGACACCCCTAGATTCTCTCGAAACTTCCGAAGCATCACGAGTGGTTAGGGTAGTACTAATTAATGTCTAAGGTAGTAAAACAGCGTCGTGTTTGTTTACTGAAGTGGAAGATGAACTTCAATTTGTTACAAAATATCCAAGTTATAACCTGTAGGGTTTGAATTCTTTAACAAACTATCTTTTAAAATACCAAGCTTTACTACAATGGACGACCACAAACAAAATTAAGTTTATATATGAAATAAGGATTTCAACATATCGATACATTATACGATATATAGCGATTTTCTAAGGCATATAATTGCCACAGTAGTCCTTAAACATGAATAAAGAAAAAACGAGGGCGTGCACAAAAATACAAATATTTAATTAAAAAGGAAACATCACGGAATTCTATTATAAACTTAAAAGCGAAACAAGGTGTGCGTGAAGGCGTGTCAACTCATACACATGTGGCACGCGTCGTGATGTGTCCGTGTTAGTATACAGTTTATTGATTTGAGGGAAATGGCAAATTTATGGATCCCCGAGACTGTTTATGCGGGGGTTATGTAAATTTGGTATTCCACGGAAATTATTTAAATAACTGTTTTATTATACTGATGCAAATACTGCGCATGCCCAATAATTTAGCGATAATTTTAACAAAGGTTCAGACGGTTCCATAAATATATACTATTTAATAGATAGAAAGTAATATTATAGTAACAATAAACGATAACAATAATAATAAATCATAACAAAAACAACATATGAGTTGAACTTTGTCATGCTTCGGTGCTCTGTTGAGTGTTGTCACCACGCAAAGTCAAGGTTAATTATAACGTTATTATGATGTCATCATACCATTTAAGGCAAATAAGGCGGGAGGGAAATAGTCTCCTCAATTGTGATCCGGATCATAGTTCATTTGCAATACCATAGCTACTTTAGAACTGTTTAGATTTTATATAGAGAAAAATAAGCAAAAGTATAATAATGAAAAAACTTTTCCATAGCAAACGAAGATGTATGTCACTATACATATGAACTTCAACTGATATCGTTACCAAAGACCAAAGAAGAAAGACCCAGTGACAGGACAAGAAGCATGACAAAAAGCCCCCCTCCCCGCCCTACTCCGACTTACCCCAGACTACGGCCCTGGGTGTCATGGCGAAATGAAGTGAGAATAGATAATTAGTTTTTAGTTTAAATTTATGTTTAATTGACCCTTTCCCAATACCTACAATTAATAAAAAAAAAAAATACATATCACATTGTTGCTTAAGCGTTATTTACAATAAGTATCGTCAGATAATTTTCAGATTGGACCTCACTAATTTAGGGCTCCTATGATAATTTTCAGTCTGATATGTGAATTTTTATAATTAGCTTAAATATGTCTGCTAATTAAAGTTTGTTTGGCTAATCCTTTAGCTTGATATTTTGCTAAAATTTTAAGCTGGTTTTAATGGTGATTTTGGGTGAATATTCACCTTTTGAAACACTGATCAATGATGTATGCCTTCATTTCTATTTAAATATTTCTAACATTAATCTGATTCCACCTGAAAAATTAAAAAAACAAAAACAAACAAAAAACAAAAAAAAAGTCCCTTTCCCAATCACTGCTGAATATTGAAATGCAGCCGTTTTAAATAAGATTCATTATGTAAAAAATGTACGTCTAATGACTCTTTCTTGGCTCTTGACATATATATCAATACAAATTAATCAAGACATAAACATTCAGTAATCTTTTAATATATTTTCAGTATGTCAGCAAATAAATTGAAATTTCCCTATACCTACAATTAATAAAAATAGAAATACATATCACATGATTGCTTAAGCATTATTTACAATAAGTATCGTTAATAAAACTAAGTGAATATGTAAAGGATGGGTCGTGAGTGTAAAGGAGGGGTTGGGGTTGTGAGTGTTGAACGTGGGGAAACAACTGTTTGTGTGTTTGTTTTATTGGAGTTTAATGTCCTTTCCGAACTCATATCTAGGTCATATCGAGACGGTGTCTGCTTGTGTCAGTGCGCACTGATGACGACTTTATACTGAAATGTCACGCCGCAGACAAATTGACATGACACAGTCCATTCCGTCACATTATCCTGGCACCGAGCAAACCAGTCCTTCTCCTACACGGAAATACTGAGCGTTTAGCAGAGAGCGAGAATTTCACCTAATCAACGTCTTAGGTTTGACGCGGCCTGGATTCGAACCCTCGCCAACCGGAGCAAGCTACACCTCTAATTAATTGCGCAGAAAACATGTTAGCGAATCATCTT
>JAUMGZ010172475.1:0-14810 GCA_032359645.1 Pododesmus macrochisma | reverse complement strand
AATTGTGTGTTTACACTCTAGGGGTATTTACCTGTTCGTTTCATGACGATTTTCCTTCCTTACAGCAACACAGAATCTCTCTGTGATCGTTTCTCTGCCCAAGCGTCTTGTTGACACAACTTTGCGTTAGCTCCGCCCACTTTCCTTTCAACAGCTCTGACAAAATAATACCGTTTGCGGGCTTTCTAAGTGCATATGGCTACATAATATCAGTGGAATTTCTTACCAAACCTAATCGTCATTTATCCTTTTCATCAGTACATATCAAAAGTATATATTTCTTCAGCAGTCGTGAATTTTAAAGTCGAACGTAACTTTCGTTTTCTATGGCTTAATGAGGTCATCACATACCAACTACATTTCCCGCGAAAATTCAACTGAAAGTGCCTTAATACCCCTGCGGGTGACCCTTGCTTTTTTTTAAATAGTTGATAAGGTTACCATGCACCGGAATGACACGGAGGCATCGCGGCGGGTGACACATGTGACGCATGAAACGCTTATCATATCGCGAGCACCTGGTTTCGCTTCTAGCTTTTTAATAGAAGTTCGTGATGTTTCCATTTTCAGTTAATAAATGTATATTTGGTCTTTTTTTTGTGTGCGTCCAACTTTTTCTTATTGTTTGCCAATGTCCATGGACTTACGGCCTCAAATATCGTCTTGGTTTGTCGATTAACTTTTTTTTCACAGTTTGTACTGCTTCACTGAAATATCATGCCGCAGACACATTGCCATGATACTTTATATCGGTAAAATTATCCCGACACCGAGCCATCCAATCTTCAGGAGTCCCCTACCCAGAATGACGAGTGCTTAACAAATATATGTATTATTGACAATAGTTTACCTCATATTTACTCTGATAGTATATAATCGTAAACACTTTCATTTTGGTAATTCTAACCCCTGGACCAAGTAGGGATACAAGCTATGGGATTGTATAGAAAAGAAATTCCTGGGAACAGAAAGTAACAGTGTATTGCTATTTCGTATGTAGATCTAGCAACATAGTAATTCATAATAAATATTTAACTTAAATTGACAAGGGATAAAAGCTCACACAGCCAAGCTTCATTTTCATATCTGAATATTTATAGTCACAATGATATACGTAGGTTAAGAAGAAATGTTTGGTTCCTGTTAAACAATTAAACCACTCCATTCCATCCGATGAATGAACGTCCTACATGTATGCCCCTTTCATGTATGACAAGCCGTTTTGATATAAATTAACGATTTAATTCACTTATGTGTAAAGAACATTTATTTTATAGTTGTTTTTTACACTTAAGTTGAATAAAATACAACTTGCGACAGATTTACCTCTTTTATGAAATAGGATTGCCCCGCCTGATTTTGTAAGGACAAAATTAACAAAGAAGCAATATTAAATTAAAAATTTAAAACAATCAGTATTTTTCTTAACAGTGTTTCAAAATCATATGTATATATTCAAAACATGCTGATTCATGATCCATATACTGATTAGACTATTACCTGTGTGAAAAGTTTATTTAACAGCAGGGGGGACAGGTGAGAAAGTAACAAATGCCCTCGGGGATTACTACCAGGGGGAGTGCTTTGCGGTAAGAATATCAAAGCTAATGTTATAGCTAATGTATATTATATGTGTAAAATGCAAACTACAGGTAATTCTTAGCGATTATTTCCATCAAGATAATTTAATCCTACACACTCAATATTGAATACAAAAGTTCAAACTATGTTTTTAGTTATATATTCTTATAATCAATAGCGGAGTTAATTTATTTGCATATATTTCAAACTCAGGGCAGATTGAAATATTGTTTTTGCCTATCAAACTGATTGAAGAATGTATGTTTGAAAGAGAGAAGTTTGTTATTATCAATGATGTTTATGATATATGTATGTAATACTTTGTGACAATAATAAAAAAAAAGACTTTGAAAGCTTTAAATTGAATAAGTATGAATACGAGTATGAACTGTGCGAACTTTGGCATTATTGAAAGGGGGAGTGGAAACTACATTTAATTCACTTAACACTTAAGTGATTTAGTTAATTTATATAAAAACGGCTTGCCATACTCATGGTTGTAACAGGCTTCATCTGAATATTACGTTCCTAACCTAACCTTTTACCAGAATTCTAAAGACATGTTAAAGGTAAGAAATTTCTTCACTCTGACAGATTTTCTTGTCTAAATCGTTTTCACAAAGTATGTAGTCGTGTCCTACAATATACGGCGTTACCCGTTTTGCTCATATAAGCATGCGATGAGATCCTTTAATCTAGATTTTAACTTCTGGTGTGGTATAGTGATGTTGTTGTAGCGCTATATGTTTAGATGAAAGGCATAGATGAGAGCGACTGTGATTTTATATTCTCAGTGAGGTCTTGAGTTGTTTTTTTCGGTGATTCAAGTCTGACATTATACAGGAGATGTTGATCTTTAGTATCATGAAATAATATTCTATATAAGGTACTTCGGTTTAAAGCAACATTATTATATCTTATTTCGTGTATTAAAGGGGATATCTTGCATATTCCATGAGAAATTTTACTTTTTATCTCTTTTTGCTATTACATTTCAAGATCGCATGCCTAGTACTTTCAGTACTTTTATATCATAGTTCATTTAGCAAGTAAAAAAATATACTATCTTATATAATTGAACAATATGCTAGATCAATATCAATTGGCTTGCCACAACGAAAGTGATGGAACTTCTTTCATGGTGATTAATTTTGTCGACACCGCTTACTCGAGAGAAAAGGATAGTTTGTTGGTATCGCCGTTGTACGATAGTTTATGCTGATGACTCTGGCAAGATTTGGTTCAATCTTCTTTTTTGCTATTGATATTTTATTTCGAGCTATTTCGTAAGTATTATTGTTATAAACCAGTACATAGATATTTGTTTACATTAAGATTGTTATCTGGGTTATGGCCCTTTCACAGATTAAATAGGCGGGCAGTATGTAACCCATGGAGTGGAACAGGGGAATGGAGTCAACGCTTTTGGAGGGACATACACTTATTCTATTCGTGTTTAATACATAAGTTAATGTCATGCATATTTAGTCATCTTCAGCATTTTATAAAACTTAAAATTTAAAGAACGTTGTACCTGTTTTTATGTAATAAAACTGCCAATGCCAAATATAAATATATATATAAATATATATGTCTTTTTAGCATAATCCTGTTTAAATATTACTTCCCTGTGCTAGACACCTTATCGCGGTAGGGAAGTTTGCGCGTCTCTTAGACCTGGAGAGCTATGCTGGCGGGAACTTGTGTTTCTGGTAGGGTCACCCAAGTCAGACAGGTTGAAGGGTAGTTGCCAGACAAAGATCTGCACGTCCTTCGGAAGAGGACGCTAAGCTGGCGGTCCGGTGAAATATTCTGGACGTGACGTTAAGCCCTAATTTAACTAACAAACAAACTGTTAAATATATTTGATGTTTAACATACTATGTGTATCATTTATTTTGAATTATGGGGATTAATGAAAAAATAATAATAAATAATTTGAGCAGGGAGTTCAGTTGAGCTAAAAATGTATATATATACATTGTACATATTGTTAATTTTTCAGCTACTCTACATATATATTGGTAAAACAGTTGACTTTCATGGACCTACTTTATAAAGGTATATAAATTGCTTACAATATAGAAGATAACTATCTATGTCCAGGTGTTAATTATGAATGGCTAAACTAAACCTAAACAATTGTTCGTTTGACCCTAGTCAGCAAAGGCTGGGTAGGGAGGTAGGTAGAACAACATTTTGAAGAAAAAAAAGTAAATTCCAATCTGCTTTTTATTCATCACCACAAGAAGTATTAGAAAAAAACATCACTGTACACAGATTGAGAAAGTACTCAAATGGGGACACTTGTAAGAAAAGTTTATGAAAACAATTGCTGCCAACATAAATGGAATAGCTGTGGCCATAAAATCAATATACTGCATGTTTACTATCATGTATATGCATATTTATATTTGTATATATTTTAATCTTTGTACACGATCAGTTTAAATAGAGTTTATTTACGAATTCCTTATATTGCATTATTTATACATTATGCGACAACCTGCATTATAAGCATTGTACTTCATTTCTAAACACCAAAAGATACCATAATGATCAATGAAAGTCTTTGTTAACACACACAAGTATCATCTTTATCAATTTATACAATTGATTTCTAATGCAGTTGTTTCCCCAATTGTGTCTTGACACCTGCTGAAATGCTGACGTCACCCCAATCACAGGGATAACTGTGAGAGGGGATTTATGGTCATTGGCTCATATGTTGCAACAAGCCCCCCTCAAAAATGCAACGAAGCTAATTTTTTACTTAAAATCTATATAAAAATATTGCCTAATGAAGAAAAAACTGTAAGATGGCCCTCATAAATTTCGGTCAAAAGTGATCCCTGTAATAAAGGCTTTTTTCAGACACATTATACTGTTTAAGTATACCACTTAGACAGAACAGCAATTAAATACAAAAACAAATACAATCAAAAAATTCCCTATGAATTTGTGTACACTATAAATGTGTAAAAAATGCAAATGTATGTTTCGATGTGGTGAAAAGTGACCTTATTCGGGTACTGTGTCGTTACACATATCTTACAATAAAACAAAAAATGGATTCCAACTCTGATATTCAAAGACTATGCTTTTAGTTCATGCCAACACTTTTTATTTTATTAGGCTACTTTTTGGAATAGTTTCATCACTCAAAACTGCTCGAAGTTTTACAAATTGAAAGTCTTTGTTAAAGTCCATAGCCGTTTTTATTTCGCTGTTTATTTCACAGTTTCCATAATTTGTAGGCATTGAAAGTTTTATCCGGTACCAACAACAGCACTTAATTCACCTGCTCTTCAATTGTCTTCTGTGGACAACACTTCGTCGTAGCTATCCTCCAATGTTAGTTTGCATGAAAACTTTCTCAGATAGTTCTTAGCTAAAGTGTTTTCAAGTCTATCGTCTCGAAAAAGCTGCACTGACACATACAACGTGATGTTTGAAACGATGCGTCAAATAGAACGTTTGTCGATAATACAAATTCGCATAAAGCGTCTCGTTCATCCAGACAAAAGTCACTCAACACTTGCGGAACCAACATAACGATTTCGGAAAAGTAAAAAAGATCCCCATGAAAAAGGGCAAAACAATTGTTTCGGTCGGGCCAATTTGCTCGGGTTGGTCGTGTAAGAGAAAACAAATATTTTAGGCACTATAGTTTGATAACTTTTAATTCTTTTAACAAACATGTATTGAATAAAGTTCGACCTACTTTGCTGAATTGTAAAATGTATAGATAGAAATAAAATTCTACTTATGTGTAAATTGTTTATATTTTTTAATTTTTGCAGCCTAAGATAAAATGGACCAAATTGACGATGCCTACTTAAAGAGGGAAATTAAAAACTTGGTGAGAATTGTTTAAAAAAAACATATAAATTTGATATATTGATAACCAGAGTTGTTAAATGTAATCATAAAATTCATTAGGCTGACTTTCCTCTGCCCCTCGAACGATTGCCATTTTCTGATATTTTCTGTTCAGGGGCAGTGTTCCAAGCTGGTTAAAAGTCATCGCAAACCAATATCGACTGACGACAAATTGTAACTGCATACTTTCTTTGATTTGCTAAGGAATACAAAACTATCACTTTTATTTACATTTATATTTACTACAATCCACCAGAAAATAACCACATCCTTGTATTATTCTATCGTTTTTGGTCACTTAAAATCATATGATTGCAGCAGCTACATTTTACAAAGTACACATATTGCTGTTTAATTTGTTTGTTTGTTTCATTGCGGTTTAACGTCCCTTTTAACTTCAAGGTCATATCGAGGCGGTGCCTGCTTGTGACAGTGCGCACTGATGGCGACTTTATAGTGCTGTCTTACTGAAATATCACGTCGCAGACACATTGACGTGATACCTCACTAAACTGATAAATTGATAACAAAGCCATGTACATTTGTAATTCATTAATCCTGCAGTGGTTCAAATTATTCCTTTCAAAGGAATGAAACAAAAATGAAAACTATGCTTATGTAATCAAAATGTTTGTGATTTAGAGGAAAATTTGTTACTGGTTATCATGGTTATGAATACCCTGGTATGTTATTTTATCTTTCAGTGTGGACGCCTAAAGTTAGCAGATTATGAGTGTTTTATTGTTATGACAAGTATAACCAGCCAGAGAGTGTGTAAATTTGGCTCTTCGGTCGGGCTGCAATTTTTAAATGGAACAACACACTTAATAACAGCATTTCAACAGTTTTGCAATGGTGATATGTTACTATTGTCTCTGTATTGTTTTTAATACAATAAGTTCCCAACGTAAATCAATGTAAATACTGTACTCTTGTGCATGACAAAGAAGAATTGAGTATTGAAATAATTCAATACCATATATGGGCACAATATGGCAATATAAGGGGGTTATGAAATATATATGGATTGAAGCTGAAGAAAGACGACCAAAGGTTATTTCTTTTTAAAAGTTTGAGACGCACATGGATTTTTAGTAAAATACAATAAAGATGCTATGCTGCACACCCTGAGTTGCAGACCTTGATATGTCTTTTCTGTCGGAATGACTGTGTTACTTGATAATTGGCCATGTTATTGCCTGTCCAGTTCTGTCTGAAAAATTGTTTCCAATCAGCTAAAATAAGTTGGTTTTACATTAACTGAAATGTCAATTGTTATTTTTAGACCAATATTGTGCTGATGTAGGTATTACCAGTGCTTCACAGTTGGATGGACAGGAGGCCATGTGTTATGATGAACGTACCCCTTACTGCAACAGCTCGGGGGTGTTTTCTAGTGAGAATGAGGTCACTGGACCGGATGAAGAAGTACCTACTGCACTTATTCAAATTAAACAGGAACATGAAGATGAGGAATATGATGATATACATTCTGAAAGTCAGCAACAGTTCAAAGAAAAAGTGACCAAGTCACCTGAAAGAGTTTTAAGAAACAATTCATCGTGTAATGATTCATTTGCAGTCACGGAAGCAGTCACGGAAGCAGTCATTCAAGCATCAATCCGGCAACCCAGTGCTTTGAGAGGTACTAAACAATCAAAGGCTATAATCACTAAAAAGCCAACAGGTAAATCATGATATTAACATTTAAAAGAAAAGGTGGCGTTTCATCTTATGATAAATTTAGGAGACCCAAATTTTGTTCCTCCAATATGCATAAACTGGCTTTGTTGCTAAAAATTATATCCTAAACTATTGACAACAATATAAGGATAGTATTGATACAAGTTTGTAAAACATTAATTTTTATCAGTAGACTGAGTAGTTGCAGCAGTTTTCATTTTTAAATTACCCAACACAATTGGTTTAAAAAAAAAGGCATATGGACATTTTCATTCATTTTGATAACTTAATAAACACTCTCCTTTCTTTTTAAAGACAGGTCTTGTTTATGTTAATTGTATATTAAAAAATATAGTCTTCAGAGCGCATTGAAAATATGTTATGCAAGAAAACTGTAAGAATTCTTCACTTTTCCATATATCTACTGTAAAACAGCTTTCAAATGCATTCTTTTCTTGTTTCAATGTGATATGTTACCTATCACCTACATTCTACAAGTGTGCTTTTATAAATTACCAAAATCGGGAATAACTACAGAATGACCTGTATCTGTTGCACCTCGTAAGTCCAATTATCATAATGGAAATCTCTTGGTAGAATTTTTAACTAGAAATATTTGATAGATAACACAACCTTTCAAGTTACATGCATCACATGTACATAGGCTTGAAGCGACTAGGGAAATGCAAGAATGTATCATGTGTGAACTAAATAATATGATGTGCACTCTAGATACATATCCCAGTTATTTTGTAAAATGTTTGCTGCAAAAAAAATGCAATGTTGAGTCTATCAAGAAGAAAACTCAAATCGACCTTCTCCTTTCAAATCCTTTCCATGGACCTCTGTTATCTTTTGTACTTCATTGGCCCATTTCAAGCAAGCTTTATACTGATGGGAAGCATCCTTGGGGAAAGGGGACTCAATTTTGATTGGGCGCCATTAGGGCCAATTTAGGGACAATCAACGATTTCCAAAAATATTGAAGATCTATGTCGGCTTAATGTTTGCACATCTAAGAGACGAACTTGGAAAACAAGTTAACACATTTTTGTGTCAAAGTTCAAAACAATGCATTTCAACCTCTCTTAAAAGATCAGTGGTCCAAATTCAACCAAGATTTGTAGAAATCATCCTTTGCGGTGGGTGTTCTGATTTGTTGAAATAATGGGGCTTTGGTTTCGGGGGCACCACAAAGGGTTAAATTTAGAAAAATGGACAAAATATTAAATGTATTTTGTTTTCACAAACAAGCAGACATAGAGCTAAATATATGTATATGTAATAGCCTTTTGACACGGAGAACCAAGATTTTTCGAGGCATGAACAAGAAGTTAAAAAAAAAAAAGTTATACATTTGGGGGTCAAGGTTCAATACTGATCGTAGATATGTTACTTTTTCACATGTTTATCCTCTTGAAATTCACTGGACCAACTTCTAACTTAGCACATGGCTTTATCGGAAGCATCCTTCATGAAAGGAGATTCAGATTTGTTGAAATGATGGTGTTGAGGCCCGAGCGGATGCCGAGTGAAAGGCCAAACAAAGAATAAGTGTCTATTTCTTGCTTATCAACTGACCCTTAAACATTTAATGGCGATTTAAAAAGAAATAACAAAAACCCTCAACCTACCCTTTTTTCCATTGGATTTAACAAAACTGTGCATTGAACACCAATGAGAAACAAACTTAGATGAATTCAATAGGTTTTTTTTAACAAGATTGGCTTTTTAAAACAAAGAAATGTAATATTGCAGTGGTGTCAGACATAGAAGTGTGCATTTGCTGTGAGTACAATTTATATACGTATCTCTATAATAAGCATTCCTAAAGAAACAACATTGTGCACATTATTTTTCACCATCTTTTCCACAACTCTGATTGCCTTCGATCATACTAGTTGAAATCTGATTGGTCAATTTTGTTATCCCTCTGTCTGTTGTCTGTCAATCTGTTATCAGTTGATTTGTGTGTTATTACTTTTCCTCCAAACTACAAAATTGTCATGTATAGTGAAATGAACAGTCATGTATTGTAAGAGAAGGCTTGTAGTTTGTACTAAATGAAATTGGTGTCCGCAAGATATCCAAGATGACTTTTATTAACAATGTGCAACAAACATAGAACATTCACTGTTTAGACTCAGTCTTTAAGATGTGCCTACAAAAAACTAAAATATTTAATGTGTGCAAAGTTCTGGGTACGTGTTTGGTTGCGGCATTATTCAGGTCTAATTTGAATTACTTGACATTGGAAATTTAAGAAATCAAATTGAGACCAAAAAAATTTGAAAGTCTGAAAATTTTAAAAGAGAAAAGTGAACTTGAATAAATTCTTAAATTAGTGTAAAAGAAAGAAGTTATATTATGGTGATAAATTGTATTGATATGATAGTCATTACATCATTTACAAAAAGGATGACTGTGAAACAAGACTTGATGATTGATGTAGTTTAAAAGTAGTTTTCAGGTTTTTGTTGTTTCGTTAAGATCTTGATTCATAAAAATATACAACGTTCAGTATGACCTTTATAAGATAATATTTGTTTTTTGACACTTTCTAAATTTCATATATTAAAGAGAAGTTGCTTCATAGTCTTTCATTTAGAATCTTTTTAACATATTTAAATCCCACAAATCCTTCTTACCTTACAGGTGGCCTAGATTGTCGCTGTGATGTATGTGGAAAGCAGTACTCAAGTAATAGGGCTCTTAAACGACACCAACGAATACACGATGGCACTATGTTTAAATGTTCTTTATGTGATAAACAATTTCTTGAAAAATATTTGTGTGCTGAACACGAAATGTCACACACAGATGGCAAACCCTTTGAGTGTCCCGTTTGCTACAAGAGATTTACACTTAAAAGTAACATGAAAAAGCATTTAAAACACCATGATGGTATATACGAATATGAGTGCAACATTTGTCAGAAACAGTTTTGTACAAAAGGACATTTAGAAGGACACACAAACAAGTTGCATTTAAAAATAGCACCTTTCCAGTGTCATGACTGCAATAAGTCGTTTTGTTATAGACGTTCTCTTCGAGAGCATGTTAGGATTCATAGAACACAGCAACCATGAAATACTGAATGAATTCAGATCATTTACTATAATGTGTCCATTTGATGTTTATCCATGGCAATCATTTATCAACTGTATGTAATGGCAGTTTATTCATTAAAAGGTATAAAGCTAAGAGATGACCTAAATTTCAGTTTCAATATTTTATTATAAAAATCAATTTTTAACAGGATTTGGGCAGCAGGCAAGCCTATTTGGGCTCTCTCCTTAAACGGTTACATATAACAAACACACATATTAAATATAAAATGCACACTCTACTCACTCACACAAACATGTGTAAATGTATAATTTATAATAAGAAGAAGAATATTACAGTTAAGAGCGTTTCTTAGTGTGTACAAAAAATTACATGAAATACAATGTCATAATTGTTACTGAAAGTAATTAATGAGTAAGGAACATGGGGTGAAATTTAAATTGTAGATAAACAGAAAGATTGACAATAAAAGAAGAACAAAAAGAGAGGAGACAGGATAGAGAAGAAAAGAAGAGATGGGTGCCAAAACCTTGTAAAATTATCAGAGTCATGATTTAGTATGACAGTTTTATGAGTAGTAGTATGGTATCATATAATAATAGCTTCAACATGACATAAATACTTTGAAATTTGAAAATTAATATGTAACCTGGGTAGTAATATCAAATGAATTTGCTTATATATTATTGAACCTACTTGTTCCTATCAGATATACAGATACATGTACTATATTAAATAATTGTTTATTTTCATCATCTGATTTGCTTAATTCATCTTTTGTTAATAGTTTAGTATCGTTTACTTTAAAGCTAAGGTTTGCTTAATTATTTTCAAGTGTATGTTTAATATCGTTATAAAGTGGGCATTGAAAGAAAAAAATGGTATATAAGGTATCTATAATATAACTACATATACAAGAGAGATCTTCGGTTAGATGACTACAACAGAGGTCATAATTAAGGTCCTTATATATAACTTGGTTTCTTAGACGACAGAGAACAATATTCAAGTTATTTGCACCATGGGATAGACAAATGTTAGAAGTGTTGTTTGTAGTTCTGTTCTGCAAAACGTACTTCAGTCTGTTAATACTAGGAAAGAAGCTTTTTTGATAGGTATTAGTTCTAGGAGAAGGTAATTTGAAGATTCGATTAGTTTTAAGATTATAGTTGTTATTAGCTTGCAAGTTAATATGTAATATTGTATTCTGTAAATAAGTAGGACTATCATTATTTATAATTTTGAACATCATTATTTGTTTATTTTTAAGTCTCCTTATATCAAGAGTTTCCTACTTAAGTTCAGAATATAGTTTTTTGTTTTGAAGTTCCTTTTTATGCCAGTTATAATTCTAGCAGCATCTAGTTGTTCCGATTCAAGAATATCTTTTTCACTTTGGATGCAGTCTTCCCATATAATATTTGCATCTTCAAGAACAGGACAAATGTAAAAACTATAAAGGCGCTCTAAACTTGATCTGTCAAATTTATATTGAGTTTTGAAAAACTTCAGGTGACCTATTGTGATCACCTTTCGTGTGTCGTCGTCCGTCATCCGTCATCCGTGAACAATGCGTTTGATGATTTCCAAATAGAAGGAATTCGACCTGTACTCAAGGTTTTATTAAATAGAAAAGTTAAGGGTTTAACGTGCATGCCACTCAAAAACTGTTTTACCTCCTGCGTACTCAATATTCTTCGATTGTAGGTGTGGCAACATTATACTTGCTGATAAGCTGTAGCAAAGTTAGAGTTACAGCGTCGGGTTACAGAAAGCATATCCTCTCCGATTTTAATTAGTTTATACAAAATGCTGTTTTTGATAAGCTCTAAGCACTAGCCGACCCGTATCTGCATATCAGAAAGTACATATTACTTTTCACTCCCTAATCTTGCTTGATTTTTGTTTATAAATTTACAAATACTACCAACTATTTTGTTTTAAACGGAAGCAATCGTGGACCTACTGTTGTTAATTGTATGCTACTGTCTTCGAGAATTGATATCTTTTTACTGCATTTGAAACGTACCGCATAACATTGTATTTCACCCATTAAAGAAACCGACAACTAATGATACTTTCTTTAATGGCAACATACTTTCAGGATTATGTTTTCACCATAAGATACATTTATTACAATAAAGTTCCAAAATTTTGTTGGCATCATGGCTATATTTTGTTTAAAATTTTCAGGAAAATCTATAACTAAACCCTATCTCCGTACCTGGTTAAATGATTACCGTTAGAAAAACATATATTTTACTTATCAAATGTTTTGGCATTAGAATCCGTAATTTCTGAATTTTTAAAGGGTCTAAAAGCTAGCATTGCAAATAATGGACAATTTCATTGATGTCTTCTAAAACTTATGTTATTGTTTCTTGATCAGTTTGAAAAAAGCGTATTTGGTATGATAACAATACACTGATGTAACAATAAGTGATTAAAATATATTTCCCAGCCGATCAAGGCGACGTGTACACATGCGATGTAGAATGGTTGCGTCGACTTTCACAAAGGGGGCAGGCCAAAAATGGATATATCATGAAAAGGTTGTATAAGAAAGTAGAACCGGAATTTCCTAAGTGCTTTTGAGATTGCACTGTGTTTGAAGGTAAGTGAAGATAAATGAACTCAAGAAGGAACTTATTTGTATTCAGGAAGGTTTTCTTGTAGTAAAGAGGTGACTTTTGAGTAAAATTTGTAAATTTGAAGCGGCGTAGGGAACTATTTCTTTGGGTATTCCCGAGCTAAATTTAGAGTGATTTCGGTGCTTTCCAATTTTCGCGCTCCGGTCATTTCAGATTTTCGCGCATAGCCTATATAAAAAGAGGTGTCAAGTTTTCCTGTTAGATATCTATGTATGCACAATGCAAGTCATTCCTCCCAAAAATGCATTTTAAAAAATGTGTGATAATATTTAGAGGTAACAAGTAAGTATTATATAGTGAAATTAATTTGTGGTCAATCCCCTTGGCACGCACCGAAGGGTAGGTAACTCTAACTTTTGTTGTGAACTCTTCTGTGATTGGAGACAAACACGTGTATACATTGTTTTGATTTCGTGGTGACACTTGATAACCTGTCTACATGACCTGCAAGAATTACACGGTTGACGACAGTCGTTTTGTTGCGTGTAATTGATATCTCTGGATCTAGCCAGGGTACAAATTTAAATGTGACGTTATTTTTACCCTTATCTTATCTCTCGATATAAAACTGTGAGATAATGTCCCCACTGTTGATAGGAGTCGGGAAGTTGTGCAGACTAGTCACAAAATTTAGCACAATCAGAAAAGGACTGGTTATTTCATCGAAAAGTGGGTCAGTAAGAACTATGTCTTTGGATGTGAGCGGTATATACCCCCCAATTGCCACGCCCTTTAATCAGGATGAATCTATAGCCTACGACAAACTGGCGGGGAACATGGAGAAATGGAACAAAATTCCATTTAGAGGTAATTATTGTTTTTTACTATTTTATTAAATGTTCTAATGTTAGATTTACGTCATCATTCCTTGTTTTACATTTACGGTGGCATAGAGTTGAGAAATGTAAACAATATCGGAGAGCAATGTCAATGGCACGCCATCGCATATCCCAACGCGGATGGCTTCACCCCTTCCTCCAAACACCCCCTTGCCCAACCCCTGATCACCATTTCATTATGCTTACAAATGACACTGTAAAATGTAAAAACCCTGCTTATGTTTTATCTGATATGCTATAAGACAATATGACCTTCTTGACCCCACTCCCTGTGGCCTTGCCCCAAGGGTTCATATCATGATCAATGTCAAAAAGTGTTGTGCACTTGCCCATACATATAATATACTATGTCCTTAAGTTTCAAGTTCCAATTTTAAAACAGTGTTTCTGTAGAATTAAGGAGTTATTTTGACCCCCTATATATATAGCTATCTCCCAAGCAACCCCCCTACCCCTGAACCTGATCACAAAATGCTAAAAACATTTTTTGTAAATGTAGAACTCCTGCAGAACATGTTGATGTTTGATTATTCCCATGCTTTCGAAGAAAAGCAGGAATATTGTGATTGTCTCCTGTCGTACCCTGTAACTCCTTCTACACCATTTGAGATAGGAACTTGAAACTTTGGGACATAGTTGGCTATATCGATATCCATATATCACAATCAGGTGTCTTTAAATGTCAACAAATTATGACAAAAGTAAAGGTCATTGATTGAATTAAATTTCCACTGTACCTTTGAGATATACAAGTGAAGAATTGAGGATCTTCCCGATTTTTATCAACCCTTGTATGAGTATAGCTTGTTATGAGTGTTACAGATGCTACACAATGGTCTCATTGAAGTCAAGCAGACCTCATATTATGTAGAAATAAACTTACAAAACAAATTCTCACAAAGATATTAGTATAAACTAAGAAAATAATACATATAATGGCCCTGAAAGTCACTTGCCTGTTCTCTATCGCAACATAAAACACTAAATAACTATTTCATATTCAAATACATCCGTGTTTCATTTAACTTTCTCGGAGAATCTGACTTTACATCAAAAGTTTATTATGATTTTCCAATTAATTAAAGACAAAGACAGTTGAAAAAAG
>JAUMGZ010172464.1:0-14811 GCA_032359645.1 Pododesmus macrochisma | reverse complement strand
CTGTTACAAGCAGACACCATCTCAATACCTTATTGTAGAGCCCTGTAAGTGTGCACTGTTACAAGCAGACACCATCTCAATACCTTATTGTAGAGCCCTGTAAGTGTGCACTGTTACAAGCAGACACCATCTCAATACCTTATTGTAGAGCCCTGTAAGTGTGCACTGTTACAAGCAGACACCATCTCAATACCTTATTGTAGAGCCCTGTAAGTGTGCACTGTTACAAGCAGACACCATCTCAATACCTTATTGTAGAGCCCTGTAAGTGTGCACTGTTACAAGCAGACACCATCTCAATACCTTATTGTAGAGCCCTGTAAGTGTGCACTGTTACAAGCAGACACCATCTTAATACCCTATTGTAGAGCCCTGTAAGTGTGCACGGTTACAAGCAGACACCATCTCAATATGACCGATCCATGAGTTAAAGGGATGTTAAACCCCAATGAAACAAATTAGAACTTAATTTTCATGGTAATTATATCAGATCAGAAGTCTCTTTGGCTAATTGCTTGTTATCTCTGACTTGGGTTAAGATAAATTGAACTCTATCATACAAGAAAGATAAATGAAAATCTATATTTGCAGAAATAAATTCTTTACATTGATTTATGTATTAGTTCACATGGAAATGCTACCGGTATTTGCTTTACTTATTTTCTAGTTTTTATTTCTAGTCCGAAACAATGTTGCTATACATATCTTAATTTGGAAATTCTTGTTAAAAGGAATAGCTTGAGAATAAAATTCTCATAAAGCATGTTAGAAGTAGCCACTTTAAGACATACATGCCAGCCTTAACGCCAATAAAAACAGGTTATGTGTGTATTTTATAACCTACGTCAAAGGATAATGTGTTAACTCTCCTCTACACAAAAACTTTAAATATCAAATTCAACCGATTTCATTGAAATCATCACTAAATCATAACGTTTGTCTTAATTTCCTGCAATAAATTTCTATCCCCTTGATACTAGCCATCGGACATTGATGTAATTTACAGGTAAAATGTGACCTTGGGTCATGCATAATTAGCCACGCTGTCGCAAGGTGAGCGGTGTTTTGGTAAACGAGGACCTATATTAATGACACGCCAATTTCTGTTTTTGACAAGTGATGATGTTAATTGGCCCGGTTCATCGACTTAATTTTACATCAAAGAGAAAGATGAAAACGGCGCAGTGTACGATTTGACACCGTGAACAAAGTTATTTAACACATTTATAAATGTAAGATTTTTAAAAGAAGTTTCCTGCGCCCAGACAATCAACACTGATGTACTTTTATGTGTAATTCGCTAAGGTCAAAGTCATTAAAAATCTTATTTTGGTGATTATTTTAAGGAAAATATGTTTGTAGACAATATACTTACAAGTGTTAATGCTTATTATATATGTGAGAAAAAAAAGAAATATATTGTGCACAAGACTGCTGTAATACGTTGTCTACTCACAAGTATAAAAAGTAGAAATTTTAAGTTTTTTTTGTAAAATAAATTCAATACTTCATATTTTGAATGTCACAATTTGTAAGTTCACATTTTTTTTAAAGGAGTCTGGAAATGAATACAATAATTATTTTTAGTGTTATGTAAAGTAAGTTTTGTCATACATTTTTGTATTTTCATATGTGAAGCACTTACATCAATGACAAATTGCCTCAACACATATTGTTAATTGTCTTGTCTCCCAATCCTGGAGTCATTATCTTCTTGTTTGTAATATGTATGTATGTATTTGTTTGTTTGTTTTATTGGATTTTAATATCCCTTTAACTCATGTTCAGGTCATATAGAGACACTCTGTTTGTAGCAGTGCACACTTATGGCGACTTTATAGTGCTCTCTCACTGCAGTGTACATTAAATATCTCATTTTTGTTGTAAAGGTGATATCATCCTTAAGAGTTGACTATTTCCAGAACTTTGTTGGTCAATCAAGCACAAGATTCACACACCTGATGAAGTTATAATTATACATGATGTGAATGGTCATTTGAAACAAAGTATTGTCAACAGCTGACAGTAACTAGGGCCGTTACTGACCTAACAATAATTTAGTGTAGGGGAGTATACAAAGATAAATAACATTTGAAATGTCATAAGTACATAAATAGTTTCAATGTTGACATTTATTAGCTTTTCATTTGTTTTGGCCTGAACACACCTAGAGTATAATCTAGACAGGGTGATTAGTAGAGTCTTGGCCCCCGATAAATCTCCCTCTTTAGAAAAATGTGGTAAAACGTAATTAACGATTTTGTCTTTGTCCCCTTGCTTTTTCCAAATTGTACGATTCTCTTTTTTGTGTGTAAGTAAAAAACAATCTCATTATCTTCTGCTGAAATATCTTGGGTATGTAGAGGGTTAAATAATTCTGACTGGAAAGGATATTGTTTAAACCCAAATCAAACAAACAAAATCACTTTCCTATGTTTAACAATACTGTACAATAAACACCATTATATAATTATAAAGCGATTCCTTTGCCAGATCTCGTACATCAACAAACAGCTGTTCTTCTTTGTTTCTGTGGATTTTTGTGTGAATAATGTACATTGCCATGTTTAAATCTAATTTTTCCACCAGGCAGTGTGAACCTTGTGACGGCAACTAGTCCTACAGTTTTCGACCGAATATTTTATGAATTGGTGTGTGTGATGGGAATCATATAAGGATGCGCATATCATAAAATGGGGATTTTGCCTAATTTTACTGAATAGTTATGGCCCTTTTGACTTAAAATTTTCCATTAAATTTGGTATATATTCAAAAGAATTTTCCATTACATTTGGTATATATTCAAAAACGTGTATTCACAAATTTATTGCGGGTGTATGATGCCCCGGTATGCGGTGCTCTTGTTTGTTTTTTTGTTTTCTTAAAAATTCAACAAAATGTAAATGCCAAACTATGAATTTTTTTAATTTTCTTTTTTAAAACCATATATTACAAATTGTGTGACTCTGATATTTGACTAAACGTAATTTGTAATAAAGTTTAATAAAGTTCGAAAATTCATAGTTTGGAGTTCAAATGTAAAGGTGTCGCAAAATACTTCTGTTACACAACTATGTCTATACATACCTTTAAATGCAAAAAGTTTCAAATTTTTATTACAAAGTGTGGTGACAGGTGCATTCAAACATGGCTGATTATGATGATTCTTGAGGAGACCCACTCTACGTACAGCAGTACCTACAATGGCTATTAACATAAAATGAAAGAAATTAATAGATATAGGTGTTTGTAAATACCAATAGTAACATACCTTTGAACTTGACTAGAACCTTTATCCATACAACATTTATATAATGAATTGTGTATGTTATTGTAGGAAGCACACAGAGGGCAAGTTCTCCATCTTCACAGTCTGATGACGGATCAGCTCCCTCCACCCCTCGAGTGGTGTCCTCTCCGCCACCAGAAAAAGGTAAATTATGTTAAAGTAAACAAATGAAACTACCACCTTGTTTCTGTTAAATTTAAAGAAAAAAACCAATTAAAGTATTGTATGTTCTCTCTTCATTGTTTCTTTAATGTGGATAAATAAACCTAAATGGATGCAAATCGTACTACAGCAACTTTTATCGTGTCCCATTGATATTATTTAACTGTACAGATAGTCACTCATTATTTAGGAGTAATAGGTATTGGATCACTCTCCTCTTTAAACACCCTCTCTCAACTCAAAGATAAAATCCAAATTCGTATAATGATTTGTTCTAATAAAATCATGATGACAGGTCAGTTCTTTATAAACCTGTGTTTTATTATGCATCCATCTACATTCATTTTAAAACTTGATTGATATTTCACGAAAATTAAACTTTTTCAAATAGAAAATGAAAATTTTGTCGGTAATATCAGGAATAGAGGGCCTGAAATCCTAGTATTTAATTTCATTTGGCCTAAAGCTTTATCAAAATAGTATAAAATGTACTTCTGTACATTGTATATTTCTAGAACACATGTCTTGTGTATGCAGATTTTCTCCCCTGTCTGCAGGTGTCCCTGTATCGTGTTTTAATTACAATGTATTCTTAATTAAGATGCTATTAAGTCAATTACCTGCGAACACAACAAGACAAGAGTCGGTCATGTGTGATACATTCTGGTGTATTTCATAAAAATAACTGCTATGTTAGAATGATTCATAAAACAACATTCATTCAGAATTACCGGATTATATAGGGATTTTGGTTGTTAAAGGGAGACAACTTTTGTTGAAGAATAATCTTTAAATCTTAAACTCTGGCTGAAACAAGAAACAGAAATGGCTAGCTCCGTCAGATTTGCCCCTCACAGCAGAAAAAACAATTTTACAAGTTCTTAACTGTCATGATTTTAGAGCCAGTGAAATGTCTTTTTATTTAAAATTTAAACACTAATCACTTTGCTGAAAGTTTGATAACAGTGACCAGAAATATTGTGCTATTTATGATACAGAACAGAGTTTTTCAACAATTAAGAGTCTAATTGATTGATATAACAAACCAAAAACATCCATCAAGTTGATAGATTATCATAATATAAAAAGATTTAATCTATTGCCTTCTTCATCAAAACATGTAAGCAATAAAAAATCACTGCATGCAGCATTATTTTTACAGAACATGTTAGATATAAAAAATCTTTCTTGTCTCATAGTTAAAGAACGCTGATCTAGCAGATATGTTGAGATTTGTGATATATATTATGTAGAATGATTAGATTTGTTAAATTTAACTGCAATATATGTACTAGTTTTAAAGGATCTGCACCAATTGTATTAATTCTTAGCTGTTTTCCTCATTTGAAGTTCCAATTTCAGATTTCAGTGCATTGAAATAGCTTGTAATGAATGTTATGTTTGGGCACCAAAATGTAATATTAATGGCATTCATTCAGTTTGCAGCAGTCAGACATTTATAAATTGTTATATTGGTGTCGCAGTACATAAGTGCGTCACAGTACAGAAGTGCAAGTTTTTACATCAGAGCTCACATTTTTCTTGTAACATGGGAGGTAACTCTTGCTATATTTGATTAAATCCTTGTTTATTCAACAGTTTCTGTGATGTTGCCTGATGCAGAGAAAGGTCTGGAGAGATCATTCTGTCTGAGGATGAAGTCAACACTCACCAAGCGAGGTGTGCACGTCCGGACATCTGGATACAGGGTACAGTACATTGTTAGCTGTGTATTACTTTATAAACAGTTTTGTACCTAATCTGTTTTGTTATAGGTTTCAACAATACATTATAGTTTAATGAGTCTGAGAACAGGTTCAAGTTAATCTTTCACTGCCCATATTTTTTGAATTTTAAGTGCTGCATTATTGAATCATTCTTCATAGACATATGATATTTCTCTTATCATTAACTCTTTAAATGAAGCCAGAGTCATCTAACTCCTGTTTTTTTTAGTCCATCTGGACCGAAGATCCAAAGTGGACTTTTCTCGTACATATCCCGTCCGTTGTCCGTCCGCCGTTAACTTTTGCTTTAAACGACATCTCTGCTGAAACTATTGGCCAAATTTCAACCAAATTTGGCAGGAAGCATCCTTAGGGGAGGGAGATTTCACAATTTTACAAATTAAGTCCCTGACCCCCCAGGGGACAGTTGGGTGGGGCCAAAGGGGTAAATTTGACAGTATGCCTTTAAAGACTAAAACTACTGGGCCTCTTGTTTCATTTCTTTCTTAACAGCATCAGTTAAGAAACTGTTTAACACAAAGCATGTTTTGATTTTCAGACTGCTGTCCGTGGTAAACTCCCCAAATGTTCAATTACAATAAACTATCTCATCTCAAATTTTGCGTTATGCTAGAGTTGACTGGGCAATACCTTTCATTTTTTTCCAGGTTGTGTACATTGTTGGTCACTTACGTCCACAGATGTGCTTCTCATTAAATCGCAAACAACCACAGAACCTTCTTGGAATGATTGGCTTGGCTATAGCCCTACCGCCTCCAACTATAACAGAACTACGTATAGAAAAGGACACCTTTATACTGCGACTTAGTCCAGAGTTCAAGGTCATATACTGTGATTCTCTGTAAGTAAAGGTCAAGTTTCTAATTTAGATTTTGATTTCAATGTAGTGTTCTTAAACTGAAAGTTCAAGGTCAGATTTTCTGAAGTAAAGTACAAGTTCAAGGTCATATTATTTGATTCTTTGTAAGGTAAGTTCAAGGTCATATTCATTGATTCTCTGCAAGATAATTTCAAGGTCATATTCGTTGATTCTCTGTAAGTTAAGTTCAAGGTCATATTCATTGATTCTCTGCAAGGTAAGTTCAAGGTCATATTAATTGATTCTCTGTAAGTTAAGTTCAATATCATAAAACTCATGTACTTGAAGGTCAGAGTTTGTAAAACCTCTTCTTGTACATTTTGTAATGGTTATAGTATATTAGATGTTGTTATTGGTATGGACAATGAGTTGTGTAATGAGAATTGTGTATTATTTCAGCTTTAAATATTGTCTATTTAATCGGTCTGCAGTATGTAGACATACATAGCAACATTGTAAATCCTGAAGTTTAAGAATTTTGGTCATAAAACCAACGACTTATTAATTGTCTTAATAGATATTGTGATTCATTGGAGTATTGTCAATTATATGTTCTAAAGTGGAACTGATTCATTGGGGTATTGTCAATTATATGTTCTAAAGTGGAACTGATTCATTGGAGTATTGTCAATTATATGTTCTAAAGTGGAACTGATGCAATGATGTAAAGCTTTATGTCAGAAGATTTTTGGTGTCTTGGGTATAAACTTTTTAATACAAATATATCAATATTCATTTGAATGTTGTAAAAATAAATTCAGTTTCCACATATTAGGTTTCACTTTAGTATGCCTGTTTAGTTTTCAAAAAGTAGAAACATTTTTGAAATTGGTTTTATCCTTTAAACTCTTAATTTTATACTTCAGGATTTCAGAATTAACAGATTGGGCCTGTGATGATTTGAACAACAAAACTTTTTACGACTTCTGTCACGCCGGTGACCTGGCCAGACTACGAAAATCACACCAGGATTGTAAGTTAACTGCATTACATTTTAAACTCTTTTGTGTTGTTTTGTTTAATGTCCATTTCAACACATGTTTAGGTCACATGACTAATAATTCAGGATAAACTTAACTTCCTTAAATGAATACTTTTCCTGATTGAAAAACATTCAATGATTTTAATTAGTGAAATTGTTTCTGTTTATAAATATGACTAATGTATATAATCTATGTTTATATAATTTACTTGATGAAATGGTTTGATCTGCTCAAAAAGTATAGGACAAAATTTTCCACAGAAAGCTTTAGTTTCAAAACTAGATTATCTATCGCCTGAAGAAAGCGGTCACTTTTGAACTTTCTGTTGAAAACTGTTGAAGTTTTTGGAATATTTTAGAAAACTGTTTTTTTTTTACTTTTTTTTCTGTATATTTTTTTTGATTTCAAGAGTTGTTTTGTTTTTCAAGAAGTTGACATTGAAAAATCAAATGTCTTTTATCAGGGTTCGCACAAACTTGAAAAACCTTGAATTTTGGCCGTGACAGCCTTGAAAGGCCTTAAATTTTATCACAGCCTTGAAAAACAACAAATTATCGGTATATAGGCCTTGAAAATGGCTTAAATGTCTTGAAAAGCCTTGAATTTCTTGAACTTCATCGTCTTTTTGTTAAAAATTATCACTTTTTTGCAGTTTCAATACCGATAAAATAGGTATTTCAAAATATCCATGCAAGTCGTGTTTTTTCGGATTCCCTATGCTATTGAGGTTTTTAGACACGACCGGAAATACCTGTATGTTAAAATGAAAATGGTGGGTTAAATTTTGCGGTGATGAAAACTCGTAATCATTGCTGTCATTTCGGGGATTCCAGCGCTTGAAATTGTTAACATGGGTAAAACGGTGTACAACACCTCGTGGCAGGCAAAATATTCTTGGATAATGAAAGCTGCGGATTGTCCTAATGTTCTTTTTATTAATCTGACAGTCTGACAATACTTAATGACTGATATGACAAGAGAAAAAACACCTTGAATTTTGATATCAGTGGTCTTGAAAAGCCTTGAATTTTGCACAAAGAATTCTGTATGAACCCTGTTGTTATTTGTCTTATGTTACAGTGATTATCAAAGGTCAAGTCTTGACGGATTACTACCGGCTAATGAACAAAGGTGGAGGCTATGTGTGGGTCCAGATGTGTGCTACCACACTGTACAGCTCTAAGTCATCTGATGAACATACTACACTGGCAATATTCTATGTGCTCAGGTAAAACTGAATCAAACTCTTCTTTACATGTAACAATATTTTATGTTTCCATTTAAAACTGAACTCTTTCTTTCCACCTAAAATTTCTGGCAATATTTCAAGTTCACAGCTAAACTGAATAAAAGCTCTTTTTACCTCAAAATTCTGGCGATATTTTATGTTCCCTGTTTAACTAGAACATAAGATATCTATTGTATTGATGTGAGTGCTTATTTAGCTGAATTGCTAAACCATTTGAAAAAATAAAGACCTTGATTAACCGAGAGCCTAGAAAATAATTTTACCTTTTTGATGAAGACAGTTTAATTTCTTTTTCAGTGGTGTAGAGTGCCGAGGTTGTGTTATGGATGTTAGTCAGTTGATCACAGTTCAACCTTCAGAAACTGACCACTCGGATAACACTGACCTCAGTGAACAAGAATCTGACCATGGTAATTGTTTTGTTGACCATTTAACCAACTCATTTTATTCTAACACCCATTATGTCTAACATGATCGTGCAAGATTTTTATTTAAAAATTTATGTTTATCAAAGTAGTTTGAAAGGTAATTTCCAATGCACATTTAAATGTTTTATTTTTCATGAAGACGGTAATTTAAAATCTTTGAATCCTATAAGCTGGCAAATTTGAAAGTTTTGTCTCTTTCTGTCCGGCTTTCTCTGCCTTGCTTCATCACTATCTGCGCTTTCTCTCTGGCTTTCTCTGGCTTGCTTCCTCACTATCTGCTCTTTCTTACGCTCATTTTTCTCATCTTATTTATGAAAATATTATGAATACTGTAGTGATGTTATCTTAATAATGTTTGAAGGAGGCAGCATTCCAAAAGTTGATCACCCTGAAGAAGAGGGCAGTCCAAGGAAAGACAATCAAGAGTCATCAAGGGAGATAACTAATACACCGCCCAATACCACTGATAATCTGCATCTAATGAGAGGATTATTGGAGGACAAGATGTCACCTGATAATGACATCACTACTAACCATGACGATAAAGACTTTATGGACGGTTCTTTACAAACAAACGATTATAGTGGGTGTAGTGATCAACGTCAGTGTACTACAAGTAATGTTGAAGACATCCACGATAAGTTCCTCAAAAGTGATACAAAGTTTTCTCGTCGTAAAATGGATCGACCACGCAAGCGAAGACGAGACTATGATTTAGACATTATTAATGACGATGATTTGCCATCGTCTACAACAGAAAAAATGAGCTGTGTTGATGAGGACAACATTGACTTTGACCTTAGTTCTGTTTGTCAAGGTCAAGGTCAAAGTCATAGAAATGATAATGTGTCACGAGTCAGTAGTAGCCCTGAGTGTTCATCCACCTTTAATGTTGCTGCTCCAGAGGATCTCTCATTGCATTCGTTTAATATAAGGCATAATGCCAACGGTTCATTGACCAGTTCTAGTTCTTCTGTGTGCGATTCTCATTGTTCAGCTGTACAATCATCGTGTTGGCAAAATGACAGCAAAAAACACCAAGAACAGAACAATGCAGACTTGTCTACGTCATCTGTTAAAGACTTGGAGAATATCATGAATAAACACTTGCCGAATCACGTAGACAATAGTTTTAAGCAAACAAACGATCTCACATCAAGAATTGTCTCCAGCAGTCAGCCGAAACAACGGTCAGCTGCTCAGTGGCGGATGTCCCAAACTGATGCTTCTGACCCTCTTCCAGCTTCTAATTTGTTACGTACTCTTTATGCGAATCGAGAATCTGTAATACGAAGCAGTAATCGTCCACAGTGTTTCAGCAGCGAGACAAATCCCGGAGTGAATTCTGTAGATATATTGACCCCTCCAGGGAACGATGGAACCCTTAAAGAGCCATTAACACTTACCATACCCCAAATTACTGTCAACGGCAACAAGCCAGTGACTTCAAGTTATAATCATCCCTTATCTGTCTCGGTGACTCACAGTAACAATTTGAATGACACTTTCAACATAACCCCTCCATCATCGGTTTCTCCAGAGGACAAAGTAGGGTCACCATTTATGGACGGCAATGGGACTTTTGACCCTAATTCAGCATCGTCTTGTAACCTGGGAACTACAAACAATATAGCTAGTCCAATCACTGCCAAATCTCAAAACTTTGCACTCTCTTTGGCAATGCAGGGTGCTTCAGGCATTCACCAGGAAGAATTTAGTCCATGTAATAAAATAGGATATAATAATATGACGTCTGCTTATCAGCAGATGGCGGGATATCAACACTACTTGAACCATAACAGTTCTAGTAACTCTGTTGTTGTGTACGATTCACGGTCAGAGGGTTGGTACCCTGTATCCTACACCTCGTAAACCAGTCTGAACTACTCCTGTTTGTATGTTTAGAAGACATTTAATATGTCTGTGACCAATTTGTGCTTAAATCGTTCTTAAAGATGGCTAACTGATTGAAATTTTTAGATTTTTTATCTTGATTTGAGGTTTTCAAAAGATGACCAAGTCATTGAAATTTTTAGATTTATTTTATAAAACAAAAATACAAGAGATTTTAGAAAATCTTCCTAAAAAAATTAAAATTCCACAGTCAAATATTATGAACTTACTGCTATAAGATGAATTTTTTTTCTTTTTTTTAAAGGAAGGGCAATTTAAATTCAAAAGTTTGAATATTCAGTTTGTAAACAGTTTTTTCAAAAAGAAAATGTACATGTATACCAGGATGACATATGGCCTTGAATATTGTACCTGTAGTCTATTGTGCTCCCTATCTACCTGACAATAAGCAGATGAAAATTTTACTTGCTTCTATATATGCATCTGCCCCATGCAAATCTCTAAGATACAACTACATATTCTTGTGTTGTATCACGCTTTAGAATATTTTAATTCCAGGCTTTGTGTAGATGATTATTGCTGAGTTTAACATCCAACCTCTACTTTGTCATCTGCAGTTCTCTCTTTCTATCACTCGGGGTGTTTTTTTTGGTTTTTTTTCTATATATCTACAACAGTGTGGCTTGTTGTTTTTTTGAATGATGTTTATTGTGCGTTCAGAAAGAGACCTTTTTTCATTATTCTTGTGAGCTGTTCTGCTTGACCTTTCTTTTTTTCCCTAAAGTTTTTCTGTATTGAATTTCTTATTTTCAATGTGCAATTGTCTTTTCAACTTTAATGTACTAATTTTACCCGTTTGTTCTTTAAGTAAAAAAAAACAGAATACAATATATGTAAATTGTATATAGATATACTTTAAGTAGGTGCATATTAGCATAATGATGCATAATAATTGTAAAACTAAAACAAAAGCAAAAAACATTAGCATGAGGAACTGTTGCTTCTGATGCAAATACTGATGGTCTTGTGGCATACATAAATGTTTTACTGCAGCTCCTATGTGATCCTACCATGAACCACCCGCATATCCTGTGTATACAGAGCAACCTGCTCTAGCTTAACCACCTCAATAAAATGACCATCTGTACATAAAGTCCACTAAAATCAGGTCCCTTGAAGTCTAATTGTAACTATTTTTACTTGTCTATAAGGACCACCTCCATATAAAGACCACTTTTTTCTTGTTTCTTGGGTGGTCTTTATAAACAGGTTTGACTGCTAATTCAGTGTCATGAATGCTTAGACATGTTTTTATGCCTTTCTGTGTTTCTTTAGCTGCTACACACTAAATAGCAATAGATTGATACTCTTTAGTACGAGTATAGTACATCTAGTTTTTCTGGTTATCAAAGTAATTGATAATCTTTAAATTAATCAATGCAATCTGCTTTGATATTAAATCATTTTGATATTCAACAGCAAATACATTAGAATTTGCTGTTTCCTATACAGAAACTGAGGGTCTTGTGGCATGCAGACATACTCGGCAGCAGCTCCTTGTGATCCTACAAATATTCTCAAGTGAACTGTCTTTTTATCTGCTTGATACTTATTCAGTTTATCTATATTCTTGTTTGAGTATAGCAGTCCTCCTTTCCAGGTATCAAAATAGTTGATAATCTTACTTTAACTATGACTATACTTGCTGCCTTGTTCATACTCAGCAGGCTATATCTCCTGCTTTTTCTGACTGAGTATTTGTTTGTGGCATACATCATGACCCTCCAGTTTATCCTCAGTAGATCCAGGGATTTTTCTACTGTTAAGCAGACTCCGGTATTCCGTACCTTTCCCAATCACAAAAATGTGTAATTTTTCCCAATTTTAAAAATAAATTTAAATTTTTTTTTTTTTTTTTTTTTACAACTTCGCTTTCTTGCGATAATGGACAGGCTATAGGAAATGACGCTACTGACGACGGCATGCCTACTTGCAGCCACAAGCCTGAGAAGGCTGATCTTGAAACCTCAGTTCAACTCAATACATGCATAAGACAAGAACATTTAATTAGAATAAGTTCAAAATTGATTTGCTTTGTTTTGTTTTATTATTGCTAAGTCTGTATAATTTTCCCAATTAACCATAAAATGCCGCGAATTTCCCAATTTTTCAGTAAACTCCTTTTCCCAAAAATGGTAGAAAAACCCCTGAGATCATTTCAGTGTTAATAATACTTTGGAGTGTAAATGTAGCAGTCCTGTCTTTTAGTACCTCGTAATCCCGTAGGCACATTTTTGATTCCTGGCCGGGGCCGCGTCAAACATAATACTTGTACTTTAAAATTATGTAATATTCTCGCTCCCTGCAAAGTGCTCAGCATTAGTGGGTATGAGGAGGACTGGTTGCCTTGTTGTCAGTATAATGTGACCCGAGTGAAGTATCATGTCAATGTGTCTGCGGTGTGATATTTTAGTGAGACAGCACTATAAAGTCATCATCAGTGCACACTCTCAGAAGCAGACACTGTCTAGATATGACCTAAAAATGTGTTAAAGGGACGCTAAACCCCAATAAACAAACAAACTGTCTTTAAGTATATAAATTATCAAATAACTGATAATCAGTTCCTTGAGGACTGCATTCTGCTTAATAAAATATTTAACAGAATCCAACCATAACCTTTCCCGTATGGATGAATATGATAATAGCAGTTCTTTCTTATGGTATCTAAATGATTGATATTTGCTGATGCAGATAGTGTATACTGAAGATCCTGTGGCATGCATAGATAATTTTCTGCAGCACCTGTACAATCCTCCAGTATGGTCAATTACCACGCTCCTCAAGTGTGACAATACATTTACCTTAAAATAACTGATCATCTTCCTTGATGACTGCATTCTGCTTGATAAAAAATTCTTACAGCAGCATCAAACCATAATAATTTGTTTTTTTCTGATGTAGATAGTGTGTACTAGAATTATTGTGGCTAAACATGAGAACCTATATTTTCTGATGCATATACTGAGGATCTTGTGGCATACCATGACCCACCAGCATATCCTAAGTAGACCATTTCAGTGCCATTAATGCTTGGGCAAGTCTTCCTTTCCCATCTCATGTACATCCATCTTTTACCAGTGTTTTGTCGTAAATCTAGACTACTGTACATGTGCTTCTGTTAATAATTTTAAGTTTCTTAAGCAGCTATACACACTGTAAGAGATTGATCACGAGTATGATCTCTAACTTGATGCTTCCTCAGTTTATCTATATTTTGTTTAGAGCATAGCAGTCATGTGTCTTCTTTGTATCAAAATAACTGATATTCCTATCTGATGGCTGCATTCTGCTTTAAAAAAAACAATTTGATTTTCAACATTAGAAACGTGAGAACCTGTTGTTTCTGAGGTAGATACTGTGGATCATGTGGCATGCATAGGTATTTGGCTGCAGCTCCTGTGTTGTTGCATACCAATATCTTGCATTGTATGCAGAATATGCAATCATATTTATATGAACCTTGTGTAGACCAGTTCTGTACTTTTATTGCCCTTCCATGTGTTTCTAACCAATCACGTGAACAATCCTCCATTACAAGCATTCTGTGGTAAATCTAGAGTGTTTTGCTACTCTTGGACAAGATTTCCTCCCCAATCTTGTGAATAATCTTCCATTACAAGTGTTCTGTTGTACATCTTGAGTGTTTTGCTGCTTTTGGACACAATTTTCTCCCCCATCAAGTGTATAATCCTCCATTACAAGTGTTCTGTTGTAGGTCTGTAGTGTTGTGCCATTCTTGAGCCAATTTTTTGTCCCCAGGGCATGAGCAACCCTTTACCATTGTTTTGTTGTAGATCTAGACTGCTCTATGACATGATTTCCTCCCGAATCTTGTGAACAATCCTACATTACAAGAAATCTATGGTAAATCTAGAGTACTGTACTGCTCTTGGACTCATCTTTTACCCCAAACAAGTGATTATATAATACTCCTTAATGCAAGTGTTCTGTTGTAGATCTATAGCTATGCTACTCTTGGACACGATTTCCTCCCCCATCTTGTGGATAATCCTCCATTACAAGTGTTCTGTTGTAGATCTTGAGTGTTTCGCTACTCTTGGACACGATTTCCTCCCCCACCTTGTGAATAATCCTCCAGTACAAGTGTTCTGTTGTAGATCTTGAGTGTTTCGCTACTCTTGGACACGATTTCCTCCCCCACCTTGTGAATAATCC
>JAUMGZ010172453.1:0-14811 GCA_032359645.1 Pododesmus macrochisma | reverse complement strand
TTAATAAAAAAAACCTTCATTTACCTTTTAATAAAAGCAAAATTAAAGCCATTTATTTTATTGAGTACATTCAAAATAAGTCGATCATTAGTAGATGATCGATCGTTTTCAAAAAGTGATGATCGATTTCTGGGGAGCATACAGTTGTCGCTTGTCCGGAGCATAGCTCTTAAACTATTTGATATATTGAGCACTATGAGACAGTGTGCAGTGCTCAAGAACCACAACTCTTGGTTAACTATACCCAGAGATATCTTCCCTTTGTGACATTTGGTACAAATGATAAGCACTATGAGATGATGTGCAGTGCACAAGAACAATAACTCTTTGCAGAATTATCTCCCTTTTCAAAGAAAAACTTGATCATTCTATCACAAGTGCTTGTCTGAAGCATAGCTCTTAAGCTATTCAAAACATTTTTATGAAATTTAGTACAAATAATAAACACTACAAGATAATTTGCAGTGCACAAGAACCATAACTCGTGGTCTACTATACCTAGAATTATCTCCCATTTAAAAGAAAAACTTAGTCATTTTGTCACACATGCTTGTCTGGAGCATAACTTTAAAATATATTTAAAATATTTTTATTGCATTTGGTACAAATAATAAGCACTATGAGATGATATGCAGTGCACAAGAACCACAACTCTTTGTCAACTATACCCAGAGTTATCTCCCCTTTAAAAAAAACTTATTCTTTCTCTTGTAGTTGTCCGGATGCTTAACTTTTAAAATTTTACTTAATGAAACTTGATAAAAATGTTTAGGATATTTAGGTGACATGTTACAAGCATAGTTATTGCCTTTTTAAAACATCTGGACTGAGAAGGTCCAAGGTGGACTTTTCTCATACAAATCCTGTCCGTTGTCCGTCATCCGTCCGTCATAAACTTTGGTAGATTTCAACCAAATATGGCAGGAAGCATCCTTAGGGGAGGTGGATTCAATATTGTACAAATAAAGTCTCTGACACCCAAGGTGACAGGTGGACGGGGCCAAAAGAGTTAAATTTGACAGTATGCATTTAAACGACATCTCCTCTGAAGCTACTGGGCACATTTCAACCAAATTTGACAAGAAGAATCCTAAGGGGAAAGAGGATTCAAGATTGTACAAATAAAGTCCTTGACCCCCAGGGGATAGGTGAATGGGGCCAAAAGAGTTAAATTTGACAGTATGCCTTTAAACAACATCTCTGAAACTACTTGGCAGATTTCAACTAGATGGCCATTAAGGCCCAATGGGCCTCTTGTTATATAAAAAGTTTTTTTCTGCCATGAAATCGTTTTTTTCTGTCATGATATTGTCTATATAGGGGATATTTGCTACCCTGAAGGACAGGGGCAGGTGTTTCCAAAGGAACTATTGCCATAGTAACATAGTTATACCGTTAGCCTCTGCCTCTGATTAGTAGAAATTTTTTTTTACTGAAAGATTTACCTGTATTGACAAGACATAACTCCTAAGTCAAGCTTATTTTGGGGAGCATCCATCACTTGTTTTAAACATGTTCTTGTCCTTGTTATATATTTCAGCACCATTCAAAGAAGTGCACCATTCAAAGAAGTGCTTAAAGAAAATCAATACAAAATTGCGGCCTTCATACAGTGATTTCTGCCTTTATTATGGCGATTTCAGCCTAGTAAACATTGATACTATAGAAACAAATAGCAGTAATTTCAAGGGTACTTGGGTTATTTTTGCTCGTTAAAATGACGAAAACACCTGAGATTTTTGCTCCGATTGTCATTTCTTGATAAAATCTTGTTGTATGCAGCCTTCAACTGACTGAAAATTTTCTGTCTTTTATTCTGTGTGATTTCCTCAAAAAAGTGCAAAAATTACACAGGTTTTTACAGTATTTTCATAAGTACTGTTGTTATATATGCTAAGTGATGTAGATTTAATATGACTGAGCATGCTGTTACATTGTTTTTACAGCACCCACATTCCCTGTGGCACAGATTACCCAGCAGAGTAACAACAGTGGAACAACTCCACAGCAGAATAACTCATCACTCCAACAGAACATCTCATCACCACAGATAATAATCTGTCCAAGCACAGGTTCTAATACACTTAACAGCATTCTAACACAGGGCCAGCAAAACAACGTCCTAACACAGGGCCAGACATCACAACAACAACAGCAGCAGCAAGCACCTGCCGCCCTAGGCCCAATAGTTATCCTACCTGGCGGTGTCGGAGGATGTGGAAATAACTCTCAGGGTAAAATCATCTTAATCTTGTCAGGGCGTGGCAGAATTTCAAATATAAAGCAGTAGAAATTTTAATTAGAAATTTGACAGAAACAGCAAAAAGGAATTGTGTTTTCTTGGTAATTTTACTAAAGTTGACATTGCTGCAACATTTTTTTGCCAGAGTTGTTGTCCCTTTTCTTGTAAATTTTACAATCTGTGGATGACAACTATTCAGGAGCTTAACTTCATTATTTGACTAAAATTTACTACATTTGGTATGCACATGCATTGCGGCGTGATACATGCTCAAATATCATCTTTGTAACTTTTTTGCCAGAATTATTGCCCATTTTTCTCTAAATCTCTTTGTCTAGAGCAGAAATTCAACAACAATTTACCTAGGTTTTTAAACATTTTCATCATGGCATGGCATAATTTTGATGCTGTCACTCTTAACTTTTGCCAGGGTTATTGTCCCTTTTCTCATTATTTTTCTTTGTCCAGAGCAGAACTGCATCAACATTTGACCTAGAAGATTTACAGAATTTGATATATTGTATAATTTTCATTATGGCTTATTAGAGTGTTGCGTACTAAAAAAAAGTCACTGTAAATTTTTTTCGGAGTTATCCCTTTTCCCATAAACCTTAAATTTAACTTCTTTTGGACAGCTTTATAGAAATGTTGTCAATGTAACTAAGAAAACCCCATCAACAGCCTTGCAACAAGCGGAGGTATTAGTCCACCACCTGGTTACTGCTGTTGTTTTGTTTAAGAATATACATTTATTGTTTCAGTGGAGAATATTTTGAGATCCATCCTTGGAAGTCTGGGGTCAAATCAGAGCCAACAACCCCCTAATTCTTGATCAAGATGAAGTTCAACCAGTTGTACTGCTGGACCAATCATCATTTGGACGCAGCTTATGGTTGTATCACAAGACTGAACATAGCTGTTATTCATGGTTGCTGCTTACGATCAACAGCTTGAGATTTTTATCCAGATGAGCAAAACTAATCCTGAAAGGGCCACATTCATTTTGATGATCATTTGATGTTGTGCATCCTAACAAGAGTTATTGCCCTTTCCAACTAAATTGAAGAGGACCAGGATATTGAAGATAATCAGCATTATTTATCTTATCAGTTGCTTTTGTTCACTTTAACTTAGAACAAGTGATAGTGATTACTTTAACTGAGAACAAGTGATAGTTTGTGTTTATAAGAGTTGTTCATCTGGTCTGAATTAAACTGCATCTTCACAAAGCTTCAAAATCAAAGTTTGCACAGCGTCTGATTTTGTAAAATAATCATAACTTTTGTGATCGTTGTAAAACAGTGGGTATTTCACTGTGTTACCTAACAGTATTGTGTATCATTGCCAGGTGTTCACTGATCATGTTCATTATAATATATTAACACAACTCAAACAAGACACTGAGGCAATGAACTTAAAAACTAATGTCATAAAGGGTTCTATCTTTTGAACAAGAAGAAAAAGAAGGTTGAAAACTGATGAGATTTGTCCTAGAAGCAGAAAATAGATAATCGGTAGAGATGAAGAGATGTTCAGGACTTTGACCTTGGCGAATGTCTGTGATAGTTATAGGTGTATGTGTAAACTATAGATGTTGGAATGGTGTGTGAGTGAGTGTATGATGTGTTGGTGTACAGATGCACAGTGACTTTCAGCTCTTTTTATAGCTGTTATATTGTTTTGACAATGACATTTTAATTGTGAAATGTTAATTTATAAGTTTTATTATGATTTATCATTTTGATGCTGTGATTCAATATTGTGCTACGTTATGATATATATGTATTTGTACAACAGTGGACGTTAATTGTCATTCAGAATATTACTTACATAAACTGTATTTGTATTTCTAAAAAAAACCATTACTTTATGCGTACAATGGATAGTCTGTTTTGATGAGCAAGTGACTAAAACATTGATATCTGGATGTCTTCATGTTAATATCAAGTCCAGGAACATAACTAATAATCAAGTATCAAAACTAGATATGTTAGAAGTACATTATTTGACTTGTTATCTATAAGATCAAAAACAAAAGACAGAAACTAAGAAGTATCAGGGCACAAACAAATGTCCAATGTTTCAATGTTAACAGTTAATATGCTTAAATGTATCATAGAAACACTGCTGCTTTGATAAAATTGACTCGCCAAGTGGGAAAGTCTGACATATGACTAACAGTCAGATGTTAAGATTCCCCCTTTAAATAGATATAGCAATGTAAAGTTGAAAAAAAAACAGCAAACACTTTACTAGTTAAGTCAAATGCTTATGTTTAAAGGTCGAGGCCAACTGTGATGTAGCTGACTTCTACATGTCGTTAAATACTGTGTCACTCTGTTAGTATCACAAGCTACTTGAAGTATTAATATTTACATATACGAATGCACTAGTCTTGTGTAGATGTTGTAGGTTTGATATACACTGAGTAATGTTTGGATATATTGTGTACCCTGTATACTGTAGTCAAATGTTTATAGTGTAGGGATCATGTGCCCTATGTTATGTTTGGGTTAGCAAGTGTATATCCTGTAGGCATAGTCAACCCTGTTTATTTTGTAGCGTTTATTTGTTTACGCTTGTTTTGCCAGCCCTGATTGTGTGGTCCACATTTTAGATACTTTAAACTGGTGTTTGTGTAAATTCCATAAAAAGTCTTCTCGCTCAGAGTGTGATTGGAGCTAGTAAATATAGTAGATTATATCTAGTTACATCAACATAAACTTCTATGTGGCTATTTATTAAATATCTTTTGAACTGGAGGAATTTTTTTTTCAAATTTTGTTTAGTTTGTTTTAAAAAAGATTATTTTTGATTCTTTGGAAGAGTGTGAATTTTAGGATTGAGGAATTTTCTTTGAATTTGCTTTATAAGTTTGTGTTATAAAAAATATATTTCTGCTTCTTCTATATAGTGTGAAAATGTTATGACAAAGACTTCCATTATTTTAGAGTACATAATTGACATCATTTCTGTGGACCACATGAGAAGGGTTGGAACTTTTTGTCGAAGGCAGCTGTTTGAACCAATGATTGAAATTATTGTCGGCTATGTATACATTACATTACATGTATCGTACAGGGGGGATGTTTTTCAAATATCATAGTGAAAGACTTGAGTATGCATATTAACAAATCCGTGTATATTATAAAAAGTAGATATCTCTTTAAAAGTTTACCTATCCTATCGTAAAACCACAAACAAATATTAAGTTTAAAATATTCGGTTTTAGCAGACAGGTTATTATATAGGTTGTTGTTAATGAAGCATAAACGTATTCAGTTGCATTAAAAATTAATCATTTAGATTTATATGTAGCATGCACAGGATGGTGAATAAAAGCTTAAATCAAGTTATAGGGTTGTGGCAACTTTTAAGATCTTAGAAATTAGCTAGGATCCCAAACCTATTGTTTACTTGCTTAAAGATCCACGTTTTGGAGAGAACAAAATTAACATTTATTAAGAACATTATAAAGATTAGCTTTGTCGTTGCCAACATCCCTCCATTGACCATGGTTGATAAGCTACAGTCATGATCTACCATGGTTTTTCATGATCTACCAAGGTTTTATATGATCTACCATGGTTTTATACAATCTACCATGTGTTTCCGCCGTCTACCGTGGCTTTCCAATAATGAACAAGCAGCTATGATATTGCCGTAAAACATTTCCCTTGTATTGCATTATAGTTGGAGTGGACGGTAATTTACTAGTATATTGTGATATATTATTATCCAGTCAAACTATACACCACCCGGTGAAAAGTGAATCTATTTGTATTGTTGTGTACTAGATATCTTTATGAATATACTCAGAATTTTATGTGAAGTTTCGTGCATATATATATAAATTCACATGTTTTATTTTATATATTAATTCAAAAAGTCAATTTTAAAGTGAATACTGTTAAATATTCTGAAGAATTCGAAAACAAATTTGTGTTTGAAATAAGCTTTTGGTGCAAATATACATAAAAGCATAATAAGACTTATCATTTGTATAAAATGGGCAGGAATTTAATAGTAGATTTAATTTGCCAAAGAAACTTGACAAATTTCAAAATGTACATGTCTTTCATGCAAACTACATAGTCTCTTTTGTCTGTAAACCCAAAGTACATAAAAGTAGTATTTCTTGTAGTCAATAAAGAAACTGTACAATTTAATTGTAACTGAAAACTGAGATTTCACATGAAGATATTCTTAGACTAATATAGGGCATATGATAAAGATAAAAGACAATTTGTTATATAAAATTTTGGTCTGTTTAATAGATCTATTAGTGTAGAAATTTAATGTTTAATTTGGCTGTGATGTCGCGGGAACTATTTTGTTGCAACTATTTTAAAGTACCGGTATGTCATATTGTTACACTTACATTGAGTTGAACATTATATGATAATGATAACCCTATTTATCAGAATATCTCTTTACTAACTACTATTAAAAAAGATGCTATTTTGATTCTTATTGGTTTCCACTATTGCTGTTGAGGTAATATTTTATGCTTTTAACTCAGAACTCTATAGACCGATAGTATAATTAGGCTTTTCTCTTTATTACTGACACGTTTTGAAACAGAATTCCATAAATATTTTAGCTTTAATTTAGGCTTGAGTTTCTTTGAAAAGCGTTGAGAATTCCATATAAAAAGATAATCGATTTGATTTTTGTTTTCTATGTGTTTTGCTTTTAATAGAATGTAAGCTAATATTTTCCACAATGACAAGTATTTGTATATAGTTGTATATAATATGTATATACAGATAGAGTATTAATGTATATATCTATAGCAGATTGTACCTATATGTAAACTTAAAATCGTTGTTTACACTCACAAAACTCATTTGGATCATCTTTAATTCTAATGTATCTATAATGATTTTTCGTGAACAGGTTGATAATATTTACTCTTATTAAAAGTGGTCGGTGATTCCATTATATCACCATAAACAAGTAATGAAATTCAGTTTTGGAAACTAAATTGAATTGTTTGTATTTTTTAAATAATTTTTATTGTAGACCACCAAAAACAGGTGATAAGGTATTCAGTTTTAGAAACAAAATTGTATTGTTTGTATATTTTTTTTTCCACCACGATCTTATCATGATTATTCCTGCTTTTGTAAAAGTTGTTACAGAGAAATTACTGTGTATCATACAATAACAATATTATTTTGTTTGCGAAATCCTTGGCACAAAAATGTTAAACTGAAGATAAGCTATGTAAACCTGAGTTAAGGACAGCATATCATTTTTAGAACAATATTTGTAGGTTTAATTATGTTTTCAAACTTTGTACAGTATCTCAAAATTTCATTAGATAAACACGAATGTCATGGTAATTAATATTTATATTGACCACAGGGGTGAGGCAGACTCGCTGCACCCCTATATGATTATATAAACAGATAGGGGGCAGGGGCAAGTCTGTGCCTCGCCCTTGTGATATTGACAACCTGTTAAAAAGTACTAATTGATGTGTTTAATTAGTATGTTACTTGTAAAGTCTGTTCTCGCCCAGATATAAATGATGACATTGTAGATTGATGCCTATATTAATTTATTACTTATTACTTCATCTGCTACTGATAATATTGAAAATGTCCTATTTACAATTTCCACAAATCACACTCCAAACAACTGACTATAAACTTGTAATTTCACGAAAAATATTATCTGAAATGTAATATCAAAAATAAATCAATAATAATCATTAATTTAAAAATAAGAAAATAAATGTTCTATTGTAATCAATTTTGAAGTATTAATTGGATACAGATACCAGAAATTGTTGCTATTTTGATCAAATGAATGAATACAAAGGCAAAATTGGATACACCCAGATGAAATGCATTTTAGTTAGATGTAAAGAATACATGTACATCAAAGTAATCATGTTATAAATTTATAGTTATTGTAGAAATTATTTGTGAGATGTACTAAGGCAGTGTCAAATTTTTAAACTTAGCAACCTGTTATAACTAACGACCAAGCAAAAACCTCGCATAACTTTCAAGCAGTATGAATCTGAACTGCAAAATCATTTTCATGGCTTCAAAGTGGTTGAGGCACACATAGTGAAACATAATAAACACACAAAAAGTTTATATTAAATGTTTAAAAAAAACAACAACAACAGGGAACACATTTACATAACTTCTCTTTTAGATTCATGTTATTTAAACCTGTCATCTCTTTTATAAACTCAGTTTTCTTTTCTTTTTAATAATTTCATTTTTTTTTAAAAATCTACCACGGTAAAAAATGAACTTAAAAATTAAGAAATCTTAAAGAGTACATTAAAATAGCACACTGTTTTAGGACGTTTGAAGTTGTTATTTATTGAATGAAGCATTTGAACAACAAAAGTTTACATATTCCCTCTTTATATGTGTTCAATTAACTTCTGTAATCACTTCAACAGCATTGGTCAAGTGGCAGCAAGATTTGTTTGTAAAATTTAAACAAATATACCATCATAATTTCTTTTTTGGACCAAAAAATTATAGATGTTGGTTTTACAATGCATTATTGTTCATGTGTATATCATTTAAATGATTGCCTTAAATTTTTCAAATAACAGATGTTTTAAATTTTTAAATTGAAGGAACTTTTTCTGGATCAACTTTTGGATGAAATATAAGAACTAAATATGGTTGATTTTGATAATAACTGTATGTGTTCTTATAAGCAGTAATGATATGACATTGTATATTTGATAAAATATATTTGTACTTCATAGATTGACGAAACTATTCAAGTTAAATCTGTTGTAGCATTCTACCATGCAGCAAAGTATTTTCTCGTAAGGCTTGTAAAGGTAATAAAAATGTGTCACGGTGCTCGGTGGTAAAGGATCTTTCAACGAAAGTTTATTTTTGTTGGAGGAGCATTTATATAATTGAAGAGTTGCAATATTTACATGTGTTATAGACTAAAAGTATATATTAATGACATTTGTATATATCATTTGTGCTCACTACAATGCTGTTAATTACGTGTGACGTACCTTCATCTACTGGGCACATACTGGTATGCTTCATATTAAGGTTTATTGTAGAACATTCAATAATCATTTGGTTCCTGAACAATTTGAACAATTAAGTGGTACATTTTTTTTTTTTAAAAAGTTAGTAACATTTTTGAAATATTGTCTTAACAATGCAAGATCATCTTGGATAACTTACCAATGGTTTAAATCAATATTTGTTTTAGTCAATTTAAATTCTTCTAAATAGTTTTCATAATTTTGTTATCATACTTAGAAAATTGTTCTATGTTTTGTAATGCTACAATGTTACTATATTAAGCTTTATAACAAGATGCCACAGGTGTTTTCTTTCTTGACTCTCTTTTCTTTTCCCATATTTTGTCAGTGTTTATAAACTGATAAGCTGGTGAGACTCCCTATTTGTAGATTGAAACTATGGCCATTCACACAACATTGTCCAAACGGAAATTCTCTTTTTGTCAATTTGTTCTTACTTAAACATCAAATAAAATTTGATTGGTAAATATGAGCTTCAGTCTGTTGTTTGCAAAATATTTCAAATTTAGAAGACATTAAATATTTTGGGACTAAAATGTTAGGACAAAACCAGCACTCTTAAATAACATATCTTGTTGGAAAAAAGATGTTCCATGCGTGGGCAAGGGTTCTCATTCACTTAAAATGTGAATTCAATTCTTTTACACCCTTAATTCAATATGTAATTAACTGAGAGTATCTTCTAAATATTAGATATTAAATAAAAAAATGTATTGTAATTATGTGGTAATATAATGATAAAGATTTGTGGTCACCACAGGAAAATACTTGAGGCATTTTATTATAAGGTTGTATCTCCTAAACATGCATTTATAGTGCTACCCTTCCACTTATATTGTTGTATATTTGTTATGGAATTTTGCTATCAGATAGCAGGCTTTGTTACATTAAATTGATAACTTTCATCATTAATTTGTGTATAAACATGTTTATGACTTGAAATGATAAAAGGTACCATGTTACTGCAGTGTTATAGATTGTGAGAGGTTTGGGGAGGTTATCTCCCCTTGTAGTTCATTAGTTGATGTAGGTTATTTGAGATTCATCTGTGTTTTACTGATGTTGCTCAACTATTACATGTATTGTTCAGAGGGACAATAAGTGCACTTGTTTGTATATCACGACTGATCATCCTTTCTGTGACACTAAACATTTACCAATTTCACTACAGCTGTACCAGATATACGCTACAAATAGAGATAAATATCAGTGGCTTAACATAATAACTACAACAATAGTTCAAACAAATTGGAATATATCAGTAAAGGAAGAAAAAACCCAGTTCAACATTTACTTAAATAATATTCAAGTCAAATTTTGAAGAAAAAAATAATTGTTCCCAAGCATCATATTTGCAAAGAAAGAAGCTATGTGTTGGTATTTAAATAGCGCAAACATTTACTTTTAGCAGTCAAAGTGACACAAATCAGCTAATACTGGATTTTTATGATTGAGTTTTAATCAATTTGATGATTATCGACTGAAAAGTAATCATTAAGAAGTCCACATTCAATTTTCACAGAATATTTGTCACATTTAAAATGCAAAGTCCCAAGACCCAAGGCCAAAGATTTAAAAGTAGCATGTAAAGTGTATGTTTGTGTGTTGTCATTTAGATCATTGAAAAGTACACTAAATCTTGTACTATGATAAGTGAAGCAAGTTAAAATGTTGATTTTTCCTTGAAATAGTGACTTAAAGAATTGGCATATTAAGAAGATATAGAAAATAAATATTATAATTTTGGAAATCTGGTAATAAACATAGGTAAACTGAGAGATTAAAAAACAAAGGTACAAAAAAAGGTCACTTTCACATTAAATTTTGATTACCAGTGGAAATGAATTAACTTTAAATATCAATAATAGTTCAGAAAACAAGGTCGTCTCAAATCAAACAAGTAGCCTTATGGTCAGTTTCAGACATGGTTATTTTCCACTTTCATGTATATCACTGATCAAGTACAGGTCAGCAAAGTGTGACCATAGTTGGAAGGCGCCGACCAGTATCATATCACCTTCGTTGTGACACTTGTTAATCATGTCTATAGAGATTGTCATTATTCATATGTCCATGTGTTGACTAAGTGGTATAACAGTATTCTTTAGTGTTTACATTTTTGTAGTTAATGTTTTTATGTGTTACACATATTGATAATGAATTGATTGCTTTATTAATATTATTCTTACACAAGCTTGTAAATCATTGCTGAACATGTTAAAACCAAAGTAATGTGTTGAACCACTGTATCCATTATGTTTAGTTAACCTCTCAACAGCTATAACAACAACAGACCAACAGATAATGTTACACCTTTACACAACTTGTTGGAGGACACAGACAAAATACCATCACACCATTACAACACATTTAGTACACAGGCAGGTAACATTGCACTTGTAGTACACCACCAGGTAATATCACACCTGTACAACACCTGAAGTAGACAATATGTCACAACATCACACCTGTACAACATGTATAGTACACCGCCAGGTAACATTGCACTTGTAGTACACAGGCAGGTAACATTACACTTGTAGTACACCGCCAGGTAACATTACACCTGTAGTACACGGAAAGGTAACATCACACTTGTACAACACCTGTAGAAGACAACACGTCACAACATCACACCTGTACAACACCTGTAGTACACAGAGTACAAACAGATATTATTATAAATGAACATCAGTTGATGAAAAGAGACAGAAATCGCCTTTATATTTTTATATCACAGTGTTAAAATAAAGGTTAAATGTAATTTAATGGATAAAGTTTGGTACAATGTTTAATACTAGGTATTTGTGATATTGGTTTGAGTTGTGTCCCTCTGTTTATGTTAAATGGAGGAACAAAGGATGGACAAACATGTCCTTAAGTGTAATGTTAAATGTATTCTAAGTCCATTTGAACCGAATGTACAACAATTTCTCATACAATCCTTGTCTGTCATTAACTTTTTGAATTTTGGTGCATTCTCAAAAACCAAGGACAAGGGGCCAATTTCAACCAAACTTGGTAAGAAGCATTCCTAGGGAAAAGAGATTCAGAGTTGTTCAAATGAGGCGGCTCAGCCTCTATATAAGCCACTAGGGGCAATAATGGTGGGGGGGGTGGCGGGAATTCAAAGAAAATATTTAAATAAACCAGACGGTCTAAAGCTAATTCCTTGTTCATGTAGTAACCTTGAATAAACTGAACACAATTTGTTCAAGGACCAGGATAAAAAATAGGTGACACTTTTGGGGTCAAAGGTTAACTGGAGCAAATATGTTAACAACACATTTTTAATTCCTTTATACCATTGAACCAATTTAAAACAAACTGAAATGAAATTTTAGTGCTACTTCAATCAGATGGATGTTAAGATATAACGGGCCTCTTGTTTATTTAAGTACAGGATAGTTGTAAGTCCATACTAATTAACACATTGGACAGCAGTCATAGGTTACATAAGTGAGTACTTAGTTTATACATTCAAATGATATGAACTCCCATATTGGTAGACAAGTGTATGATTTGTTTGGACTGTAACTTCACATGTAAAAGAATCTCGCCAAACTTTGCCAGAAGATTTGAATACCGGTTAAATGCAGTAAAACTTATGAAAAGTTGATGTTTTAATACATAGTGATAAAATTTAATTGTTGAAGTAGTTGAATTTGTATATGGTAAATTTTACAGAAAAAAATTAATGTTATACATTCCTATTTCAAAGTATTTAAAGAAACAGAACTGAATGGGAAAATTAAATTTTTGCATGTGTTGTGTTTTTAACTGAATTTGGATAATAAACAAATAAAACAAAAATATTATAATAAAGTATGTTAATGTCCTTAAGAAGTTTTTACAATGCAAGTAATGAATGCAAATTAAAGTTGAATTTGAACAATAAAAAAGATTCTATGTCATACTATACTATGAACTGTGCAATATTGAGGACAATAATCAAAGTATCAACAGATAGGTAGTTGGAAGTTTTACCAATGTTTTAACAGGAATAGAATCATCTACAGTTCTGGCAGATACTAAAAAACGCTCCTGGAAGCAAGATTTGGTAGTATGTATTATTTTTTTGATGTTTTAGTATGCAGTTATAACATGTTTGGTTATTTCATGTTTCGAAGGCAATTACAAATAAAGATTCCCATTGTACATGTATGTGTGTGTTTTTTTTCTACATCATGGCACAGATAGGAAAAGTTCAAATGTAATTGTTCTAAAACTAATGAATACCCTGAATGAGTTTTTGTGACCCTTTTTTGATATCCTGGCAGCTTTTAACTCCAAGAAATTGCAATTTTCTTTTCTACATCACTAAAACTTCATAAAGGTGGATATTGAAAGATAACATTTCACTATCTCAATATCACCTTATCCAGGCTACGTTTCCCATCCTTTGTCATGCATATCATTGAAGCCTTCTGATTCTACCATTTTAAATAGGACTGTTTAATACTCTTAATAGACCACTGTGGCCTGTCGGTCGGTCTGGTCTGGTCTGTCTGTCTGTCTGTCTGTCTGTCTGTCTGTCTGGAGCTACTGGACGATTTACTAAGAACCCCTGGAAACATTCTTGGAGGACAAAGAATTTTGATTTGTGCAATTTTTTTGGGTTTGCCACTGCTTTATGTCAAAATGTAGAAAATTTCACCAACATTCCAAAACCTTGTATTACCAGGAGAGTTGGCACTTTGTGCTATACTTGTATATGTAGAAACCTTTTGTCATAGACAACTATTTAAGTTTGTTCAAAGAGTGACTTTAATGTCATTAAGATGTTATGCATTTTGGGGTCAAAGTTAAATAAAGATAATATAAGTTTATGTTTGCTTCTGCTCTGCACTCTGCTACACAACTCACAACACAGCCCTGGTGGAGAGAAGTTACAAAGGGAGAGAACCAGTCTATGTACTTGCTTCACATAAAACAAGAGACTTATTTACTTTTTGCCTCACCTAAACCAAGGAAGTTGTGTAAGCTTATGCCTTCATAACTTGTTCAAGGTCTGTCCATCGGCAAAAATCTTTCCTCATATTCCTGAGGGGAAACAATTCTTGAAAATAGCTCCTCAAGAAAATCAATCTTTGGTGCTGACATCGATTTAATGTTCATTTGTAGACGAGATAGTTTCTACATGTGATATCTTCTTGTTTCCTTCATTAGATTTAGATTAAACTGGTTGTGTTTGGACACAATTTGGAAAGGAAGAATGCTATTGATTTTGGGTGTACTTGTGTTAAAGGTCAATATCGCTATACATTTAACTAACAAGTTTCCCCATGGGGCCTTAACACTCACCTGACTAATCCAAGTCAAAAAATTTACAAGTTGTGATGATAAACAAAGGGCAATGACTCTGCAAATAGGGGGCTGCTGGCCTGAATCTAATATGCAATACTCCACCATGCTAAGGTGTGTATGTACATATTGTAGTTTGATATTGACCGAAGAGAGTTCAATAGGTTGGTGGGGTTAATAAGGCTATACCAACTCTGAAATAGGTAGGAAG
>JAUMGZ010172442.1:0-13700 GCA_032359645.1 Pododesmus macrochisma | reverse complement strand
GTCTGGAGGGGGAGGCTTCAATTACTTCTTTTCAACATTAAAATTAAATACAGATTCATCATAAGATAAAGGAGAATTCAATATTGAAGTTTTTAGATATGAAACATAAATTACGATGACTCTTGCATCGATACCTTTAAATGTTAGTTATGATATCTCGTCATTATCTACATGTGTGCAATGATTGAGATATGTTCAAATATTGAGTACCATAATAATGTCATAAGATAAATATCATGGTTCGTTTTGCCTTTCAATTATCAAAACTAATTTAATAGGTGCTGAATTAAGAAATCTCATTAACTTTCCTCTTGAACTTAAACTTCAAGATGCAGTTAAAGGCAACCAGATGCACAATAATCCTACCAACTATAAATGAGTTAATTAATATTCATTAAATTCACCCCGGCTGACAGTTAAGACCTTTTTTTATTCAGTAGATTTTTAATACGCCATAACATTCCTATCTCATTATGTAAAACAGCTGATAGCTATAGGGTTAATCACCGAAAAAAATCGCACAGATTAACTTCCGTTTTTTTTATAATTGACAAAATCAAAGCGCTAAATAAAAATTTGAGACTTTTACATCAGTCAGTGATCACATCGCAGATCAACGGCATGAAACAAGATCGTTTTAAAAACATGCCACACAGAACCTATTTACATATCAGATTCTGACGATATCATAAGCATAATTGGTAAATCCTTGAATTTCTGCCGCACATAAAATTATGATGGCTGATCTGCTTCTCTTAGATGTTTCAAGTCTTTAGAATTAGAAAAACGTGACTATATCATGATGCATTTTAGAAGGCTAGCTGACTTACGAGTGAGAATGTTTCCGAACCACAGTTTTTCTTATTGCTGTGGGGGTATATTTTTTTCGTCTTTGCTTCCACTATTAAATATTGTAGTTTGTTTTATCTTGAGCGACACAACTGTTCACACTTGAGGTTTAAGAAAAAGGAGGACTCGTAAAATCAACATGCCTTCTGACACCTCTGATTTCCCTTCTTGATTTAACTCCGAGACATTATTGCTTTACGGTAACTTAATCATGTAAAAACAGGTCACGTTTTTATTTTTCAAACTTTCATAAATAATTGATAAAAGTGGTATATATGCAACACAAAAAGATTCATGATCAGCCCTGCAATTATGAAACTGTTTCTCCATCATACATTAAACAAATATCAAAGACATAGGATCTAAGGTTTTGTGTCAAAAATCGCACTGTGCCGTTATAAAATGTTACATAGTTCATTATTATCCGTCAATAAAAACCAGAAAACAACGTTTAGATTCCCGTATCTAAGGTTACTTTATGTATTTCTGCACTTTTCACAGGTACGAATAACACGAGGTCCATCGGGCCTTAACATTCACCTGGTTGAAATAGGCCAAAAAACTAAATATTTGCATTTGAATACTTTCGAGACCAGGGTCAAGCCTTAAACAAACTTGGTTCTCCATGCCCTAAAGTTACTAAATACAGGGTATCAAAGCATTATATAAGCTCTAGGCCTTCTAGAATTTTAGAAAAAGATTTTTTAAAATTTTGTCAAATCCCCCCTTGTTGCCCCCTAATGGCACCCCCTGGGGGCCAAGACCCTTCATTTGAACAAATCTTAATCCCCTTCCCCTAGGATACTTCCTACTAAGTTTGAATAAAATTGGTCAATCAGTTTGGGAGCAGAAGTCGAAAATGTGAAAAGTTGACGGGTGACCGCCGACAGATGATTGACAGGTTTTTTATGGGAAAAGTCCACCTTGGTCACTTTTGGTCCTGACGGACTAAAATCAATTCAAACTGTCAGCCCATATTCATACAACCCCGGATTGACCCGAAGAAGACAAATATGTCGCCAGATAAACATATTGTAATGGCATATTCTTAACATTGTATTACAATCCGAATTACTGTACCTGTAATTGATACTCCACTTCTTCATACAGAACTTCTATTAATAATAACTGTTGCTAAAAGTTACTTACTGAAGAATAAAAATCACAAGATTCACCTGTAATTCATATTATTTAGATTGTTGTTTATCATAAAACCAATATGTGATTCAAAGTAATTTACAAAAATAAATACCCTTTGGTGACCCAGTGTTGATGTCAATATGACCTATGGCCATTTAAACTTTCTATTGAGAGGCCTAAAGTAAGGTTATTTGACTTCAAAATGTACACGTGAACACGGAAAAGTAGGTTGTGTCAAATACTGGTCGTCGCACATGATTCTCGGGTAGCATTTATGTATAAATAATGAGCCCGATGTAAACAGACGACCAAAACAATCGACTATGTTTTGTTAATTAATATAATTAGAAAATAAGAAAAGGTGTGATAGTATGTTTTGACATCATATCTATTGAATCACAGCAAGTCTGCAGTTTTTCATATATCAAATTTTGACATGAAATTGGTAGATCCTATAGCTATGTTTAATAAATACTACAATATTGATGGTCTAAAGTATTTTGATTTGAAATTAAAATTATATTTTTCCCTTAATTTTGATATTAAATGTGCATTATGACTTATACACATATACCCTTCAAGGAAACCATTTGGACTTATACACAAATACCCTTCAAGGAAACCATTTGGACTTATACATACCTACATGTATATACCCTTCAAGGAAACCATTTGGACTTATACAAATACCCTTCAAGGAAACCATTTAGAACGAATGAAGTATCAAAACAACCTGCCTGCCTGTTTTCTTACCTGTTATTTAAGAATCATCTTACTGGGTAAATATCTAAAGGGATCGGTACTCCATGTACTCTGGACATGAGCATCCTTACAGTGGGGGTCCATTTCCCCTAGAAACTGCAACAATAATAAATCTTCCTATGGGGTAGGATAGCCTCACAGGTGAGGATAAGATAGGATTGTGATAATTAATTATGCCTTATTTTTTTACAGGTGTGGAGGTTGAAGTTAATACAACATCCTGGATAATTCTAGATCTCCTACACATTAATCAGGTTATGACGTCATGAAGCATTTCCAACCCTTACGTACATCTAACATGCTTACGTTCATGCCGAATGTTTGAACACCTTGTTCCTACTTTGTTTCCAATAACTCTTACATTAACCTGTACATTGGGAAAATTTCCATGTATAACATGCCAGTACATGTATGGTGTTCCTGGAAAAGTGTTTCATGTGAACTTAATTTATCAATTTTGTCCGTAATACTCGTTAAAGCGTAAAAATTACCAAACATAAAATAAAATAAATTAGTACCAGAAAGTAAAATTAACACAATTTAAGGTATTCAGCCTTACAAAATTATTTTACAGTTCATAAAAACAATTCTTAAAAGAATATTTATTCTAATATGTATATAAAGATTTCATCAATTACTTTAAATTGCTATATCTATAAAATTCAAAAGCAATGAATAATTTATGCTGAAACAAAATGGCAGAATTTGTTTTCCTCTCAAGCGAAAGAAATATTCAAATGAAATGTTGCCTTTTGACCGAAGGTGAAATTTCAGGCCATTTGTCCTGTAGACAAGACAAGTCCATGCGGCCGAATTCCTACAGGACAATGTATATCCAAACTTCAACATGCTGTGAATTCAAGCATTCAGAGGTTTGTTTTCACTGGAACGTACAGTCTAATTTTCATTTTGTACAGTTTTGGAGACATGCAGTCACTTTTGATTAGCGTTGCAGTAAAGTGGCAATATATGTACTTCTGGGCTATATCATTGCGGCATAAACAATCAAAAGCTTGTAAAACTGTCTAGCAAGTTGAGAGAGTCTTTAGAGTGTTGCACACAATCTATATCTGCATTATCTTCTCCTTCTTCTGATGATAAGTAAATTTTCATTTTGTTGATATTCTATGACAGTTATGACTTACGAGATTACCCAAAGATCTTATTTCTGTAAGTAAATCCGCATCCGTTAACTTTTTCGGAAAATAAAGTTGTCAAGATTTTGAAAATAGCACCCATAAATATTAGAGCATGTAAAAGTTTCCGAGCATTAAAGTGTAGATTGTCTCTAATTATCATGAGGTTAACGTTTTTTATCAAAGCAAATTAAAATTATTGAAATTAAACATTTTTCGGAGCCAGGCATAAATTATTCTACTCAAAATAGACACAAATGTTTTATCATCACGACTCCTCCACTGAAGAAAGTTGTAAAAAACTCAAATCTTGCATTTTTGTCAGACACATGTATTTAATCATGATGGATTGTCTCCCCTTTAAAACTCTTCAAATTGAAAATATAAAGCAGGCATGGGATGTACTGTTATAATTTGCTTGCATTTTACATGTATATCCTTTTCATACAACCATGCAATTTCAATATTGGTGAAAAGAAAATTAAAATAACAGAATAATTAGAGGATAATTTAATACGAGGGTAAGTTAAGTGAATAAGTTTGTCTAATAGCTAAATCACGAATTTGATTAGAATATCAGTCGAACAATTTTACACAAAACAAATTTTGACAAGTGTTTAATACAATGTACATATGATATCATAAGTAGCCTAGATAACATTTGTTAAATGGAACAAAGTCAAAGGAATGCGTCAACAAATTTTACACCTAAAATCGAATCAAACTTTAGAACCAACTCAATGCCTGCTTTATATCCATTCAGAGTTATAAGAAATCCAAATCGTGCTGATAGATTGAAATCAACTCTGCACAGGGAAGCTGTCAGAATCCGAATCACATTGTATCTTGGCTCAGCGAGTATTTCATTATCCGGCTTAATCCCCCAACACGAAATCCCTGACACAAAAGAAATCATCTCATTTTATTTCATGAAAATACACACATGAAGAGGCAGCTGGTTTAATCGGATCAGTGTGATTGGCGATTAGGATTCAAGCAGCTGCCTGACAAGAGCTAACGACAACGGTGATCAGGATCGTGGGGACTCTTGTCACCGGTGAATTTATCAATCACTGATCCGTGTGAAGCTGCGAGGAGGATTAAATTTAAATGCGTGAAGAATTCCTGACAATGATGAGATTAAGGCTAATCCATCCATCTGTCTATGGCTGAGAACCTAATTTTCTTTAGTAAAGCAGATTATAGTCGAATAAGATATCTTTTTCACATATGGAGGTAATCCGTGGACGAACCACTGAGCCTGACGCATGGTACTCGTCCCTATAAAGATGTCACATTTGGTGATATTTTAATGATGTTTTATAAAATGTACTCTTTGTTAGAGACATAGTAGATGGTATATATCTTACATCTTACTTTGACATTAACTGAAATGTAATCTGCAACCAAATTATAGTTAAACTACTTCCCGTTATTTTAAATGTGATAACTAAATATCAAAATGTTAATTATATAATGACATTTAAATTAAATTAATGACACATGGATTTGTTGTAACACTTCTACTAGGTATAACTGATTTTGCTTCTTTCGAGTCATCACATTACTGTATATACATATTTATAAAACTTCTAGCTCTTATATACAATGAGTTTTATAAGTATTTGAGCCATTGTCATTTTTGAGTCCCTAATTAGACACAAGGCTGCCATTTTGGAGTCCCTAATTAGGCATGAGACTGATATTTTTGAGTCCCTAATTAGGCATGAGGCTGACATTTTTGAGTCCCTTATTAGACACAAGGCTAACATTTTTGAGTCCCTAATTAGACACAAGGCTGCCATTTTTAAGTCCCTAATTAGACACAAGGCTGACATTTTTGAGCCCCAATCATTAAGTTGAGCAATGTAATACATTTCAATACAATGTATTAAACTCTGATTGGGGACTAACATCGCCAATGAAAGATAATTATTTATGCGACATGTATAAAGATTCATAAATTGATATACAGCATAGTAGTAATGTACAAACAATGTTGGCCTGTAGATACACACAAAAAACAAGTTAAGATAAGGTGACAAATTGAATACATACATGTACTATATAACTTTCTGCTGATACATTAACACTAAACATCTCAAATGTTAACCTTATGTATATCAGAAGCTGATGATAACAAAAACAACCAACAATTAGAGTAAAATGACCACCAATTCACAAGTAAAACTGCCCCACTCATAAATTTGAATAAAATGTATCACATTTTAAAGTAAAAAGTTTTGCCTTTGAAGACCTGATACGTAATAAAGTATAATATCTAGATGTGTTTTCGCGCCAGGTTTCCCTTATCATGACTGTATATTTACTGTTCTAGACTTAGAGACAGATAAACTTAAGAGTTTATTTCATAGCATTTAGAATTAAGAGTGCTAATTTCACAAAACCTAACAGGGATGGCGTAATTCCTAGTACGACTGCCAGCTTAAATACTTTTCTGATGTGAGCCGCGGGGGTCTGCACGAAATCGACATGGCACTCAAGATCTACAAAATGTTTGGGATTTCAAGCTTGCTCGGCTGAGAAGCATCAGCTGGAATTAGGTTCAGAACATAATCCTATGAAATGATAGCTATATTACATGAGGTATTTATATTTTCACGGGGAAATAAACAGAATCGTATCATCAGGATATTTGATTGCCGTTTTGACAGTGTGTATAACATAATGGAAGTACATCGTCATGTACCTTTAATTACTAAAGTAATTGCCTTCACATACCAATCTTTCATAGCAAATAGAACCTAATACTCGTTTTTATTTTGTAAAATTATTTCCAGCCACAGCATATTACATGATTTTGACTGTTTTTTCGCTAAGCTTATGTGCACCCATACAACAATACAATCGTACTGCAGATTATGTACACTTAACTGTGCATATTCAAATAATCAATTATCACGTTTGTTTATGTTGTTGTGCAGATTACAATACAACAAAAACTGCAGAAATATACTCTAACTGTTATGAATGTTTCTTAGTTTGTGGATGCTCACTGCTGACGCTCATTTGACATTCAAGGGTAGGATAAAACACAGTATGACATTACCGAAGTTGATTTTGTTAAACTAGAATACTTCAAACTACTTTATGTTTATTAGATTGTAAACAAACTATGGCTGCATAGAATTTGGCAGCTTTGTACAACTCCATGTGTTAGTATAATATAGCAAATATTACACATTCTGATAATACAATATTAGTGTCTGTTCCATTTTTCTATATTTTTCAAAAAGATTCACATTTTATAGTGCAAGTAATAATTTATATAACTCAGCACTGCAATGTTTTCATACAAGTTGTATTTGTATAACATTTGTAAACATTTTACCTTTATGGCAAAGTTATGATAGTAACATATTCATATACTGTTTAATACAATGTACAAAATTGTTTAAAAATATATTTCAAATGTGTTCTACAAAGTTCAAGAATAAGTAATATCTATACCATATACTACAATGTACAAGATTGTATGATATTTATAAACAGTTTTATACTTTGTACAATATAGTACATTTATCAACATTATAGTACAATGTTCAATATAGTATAATATTTATAAACTTTTTAATACCATGTATTATATTGTAACTTTATATGTGACCATGTTTAACCACAGGTCTGGTCACAAGATGGCAGCTCTGACTTTAAAAGTTTTGATGCAATTTATATGTCAGTTAAATACAACTTTATAGTGCTGTCTAACCCAAACATCATGCCGCAGATACATTGACATGATAATTCACTCGGTCAAATTATCATGACACCCTGCAAACTAGTCCTCCTCCTACCCAGTGATTCTGACCCTTTAGCAAGGAGAGATTCAAGATCGCCTAATTTTAACATCTTAAGTTTTGACACGACCAGGATTCGATCCCACAACCTGGGATTTTAGCACTTGTCCACCAACACCAAGCGAACACCCAAACCAAATCAATACGAAGCGAATGCCCTAACCAAAGCAAACATAATTATTAGTTCTACATTTTACAGCAACTTATTTTAGCATATGGTGATCGGGGAAAGGGGGGATAGGGGTCAAGCCATCCACGGGGTCATATGCGATGGCGTGTCATCTAATATAAGCTAAACGTAGCAAAGTTTATACTGTGGTTTTCTTTATCTATATTAAATGTAGCAACTGCTAGCTTTTAAACTGCGGTCTGTGTGATGGTACATGTAAATGCGAACATCTCCTATTTTAGCTGTCAAAGAAAAGTAAAACTTTAGATTAAATGTCAGTTCTATATTGATACTGTAATTATTCTTTGAATTGGTAATTAGTGTCATATGTTTTAATAGTGTTAATGTTTATGTTTACGTTATTAGGCGAATCATGATATTGTTTTCAGTGTTTGATCAAAGGTGAGGACAACATTTTGTATTGATAAAGTACATTGTTACAGAATATTTAGCAATTAATTATATACATACATAATTAAGTAGAACTGACCCTGCTGCATCACACCTAAGAAGTTAAAATAAGGTAATATTCTAGAAACTTGTAAATTACTCAGGAGTCTAGATAGGAGAATGACTAGTTGGCTCAGATTTTGTTAAAGTTCTCCTTTTTTTGTCTCTTATAGGCATCCCCCAGGGAGGCTGAGCCCACTTATTTGTATTCTAAAATGGATTCCTTCATACCAAACTGTTGTTGTTGTGGTTGTTTTTGCAGTTGTTGTCATTTTTGTTGTTTCAACTAATTATATAATCACAGATACATTTTTAATAGCGTCTTCAGACTCCTGATTTTGGATCTTTGAGATTTTCAAAGAAGAATGCCTGTTATTATGATTCCTTACTCCTGAACATTAATTTGAAGAAAAAAAACTGACAGTTTAGTCTGCTAGAAAATTCTTCCATTTGGAGAGAAATAAGACTGCAACAGATGTTTTATTTTTCATAAATCCATTATGATATAGTCTTTGTTGAATATGATGACAGTGATGAAAGCAAGTTTTTAAACTGACCTTTTCTGTTGAGATAATAAGAAGATTTGATCAGTCAAAAAATCTATACCTGAGCAATAATAGGACTTATTCTAAAACCATCATCTTAGAGCGAAAAAAGACAATGCAGAATAAAAGACAACATAAGATGCCATCCAAACTACAAGGCAATTATCCAATCCAGTTTTACTAAGCTTATTTCTTCAAATCTTCTTTTGTCTCCGCATTGGACAGAGAAGGACAGCAAAAGATGACGGCTCAAGTTCTTAAAGCAATGCTTCTCAAGTACGGAGATGCAGCAATTTTTAAATCCATTAGATCGATCTAGATGCCAAAATACGAGCTTGCGATTTGACATATGAAAAAAATCATCTTGCGAGAGAGAAATGAAGTGGGAATCAAAGATGAGAGGGATGGGATGATGCTGTTTATCATTTATCAAAATGACAAGCCACTTTTCGGCAATTCATTGGTCGCATATAACAACAAAAGCTGCTTATGTCATTTAGAATCTGTTGGTTTCATCGAACAAATACAAAAAAACGACCCTTGAGAGAATTTTCTCCCCGAGTTAAGAGTTAAACTGTGAGGAGGTTACTAGCCTGCGGATTACGAATAGACCTCTTGCAAAATATTGACCCAGTAAATATAGAACATAAAGCCCCCTATCTGTCAGCCATTGAAATATTAGGGACAAGAGAAAACATTCATTTGAGCCGAAATCCAATTACTGGAGATTAGTGATCGCACGGCTTGCTTGTTATTGTTAGACTATTGCAAACCTTTCTGTGGCCTAATTTGAATGTTAAACACTAGATTAAGGCTAAGTCTTGGGCTAAGTGCTCTCAACACTCAAGTCCGGAATGACGGGTAATCTCTTGGCTGCCTAACAAAGATCAAAATAGGATTTCTATCTCTTTACGAATAAATGCATTCATTTTCCCTGACTTATCGCAAATTGGGTTTTACACCGCAATGATAAAAACGAATTAATCCCCCAGCAATTTTCCTGGGACGCGCCTTTCATTGGTTTAGGGATTTAAGATTGTCGAAGAGTAGGGGGTATTAAGTAAATGGGAATTTCACATAGAAAGGGATTATTTATGAACCAAATGTTTGGAAGATAAGTAAACAATTTCTGGATAGGCCCATAATCCTGCAGAACTTAATCCGCCTGACCCATTCGCTCACACACACTCTGATCCTAATTTTCACGTTGACTTCACGATCTGCCTCTGAATAGCAGAGTGTCCATGGGATTAAGTCCACGGATAAAGGGCCTAACATTAGGTTTCTCAATACACATTAATATCTGTCTACACTCAAAGCCGCGGCCATATCCTTATCTCGCTTAGCCCTATTGACAATTTATCTTAAAAACTTCTCCCGCATAAATATTAGTATTAATCATTACAGCGAAAACATAAAACAACCCGTGGCAATTATTAAACAGGAACGGCTTATCCCCGAATGAATTTGAATTAAATGGAATTATTCGTAGACTAAACATTGATGTGTACAACTTAAAACATATCTTTAAAACCACACCAAAGGACTGTGTGTTATCCTGTATAATTGCCATAGCAATTATTATAACTTGTTTGATTTTATATAACAAAAAAAAAAAAACCATACTCTCTTCTTAAGGCATTTTATTCCTTTTTTGTGAAATAAAATTATTTATTAATGAGTTAATTTGAAATTAATCATGATAATTATACGTGAATTTATTTTGCTCCAAGTACACTTTTTAAAAACACTTGAACTACAGTGGAACCCCTCCAAACCAGATTCCCACAAAACCGGCACTCCAATCCGGTCCCTACTTTTTTTAATCTTTATTCATAGTAAAAAAATTCTCATAAAACCTGATTCCGGAATTCACAATACCGGTATTATTTTATTGTATACTTTTCAAAACATTTATTTTGGTATACTTATTTTATACCTTAAATCTACAAGATATTATGCATGTATACATGATAAACTAAAATTAACATCAACAAGCTTATAAGTTCCACACAATTACATATGTAATGCATAGCATGATGTCTAGTGCAATTTATGACTCAAAAATCGTCTGATTTTGTCAACATATTCATAAAAACATTTTACCACCAGACATTATAATCCTAATATCAGCTGCAAGGAATGAAACCCAACATCTCACATATTTCTGCGATTAATATCCAATTTTTTGTTAAATGTTTCATATTATTTCTTAACGAGACGTCGGGAATGCATACAGCAATTTAACACAAACTATAAGCACCAGAGTCCGGTAATTCAAAGCTTACACAGTTCTCCAATGTCAATGATAATTCCCTTTCCTAATTTTATCGGCACAGCTTGAAATCGTCATGAAACAATTATATATGGTTGTTAGTCGTGTGAGTGTGAAATTCACCATATTTTAAATAGGCCATCGTCTCAAGTAGCTACAAGATGTCCTCAAACAAAATATACTTTTATGTCTTGTGATATTTATCTATAATATAGAACATGTCGAATGAATCAGATCTAGGGCTAGAATGTTGTTTTAAAGACGTGTTGTGTCTTCAGAATGTAACTCATAAATGCTGCATGATCAAGTTGTGGCACCACTACCAGTATTCCAAAATACCACGATTATAAAGCATGTCCATTATAAAACAACTTCAGAGATATGGCCTTTTGTCTGATCTTATATGATTTCCAATTCAAATATAGAAGAAAATACCATTTCAAGACACTCTATGTTGACTCCAAGTCTTCTATGCTTTCATCTTTGATCTTCTAAAGATAAAACATTTATTTAAGTTAAAACTTTATTTATTTTACAACGACTGAAATACAAATTATTACAACTTATGTTGAAGTTATATCTCTTGTTGATACATATACCAGTAACGGTACATTTTGTAGCCTGAGAGGATACTTTCTGTGGGCAGAAACCTGTGAGAGTGCCCAAAAGAAACTCATGTATTCGATCAGGTTGGTAAACAAGTGTACTATATGATTCTATCCAATTTACTTCAAAAAAGTCACACACAAAACAATGAAACCTACTTTGGAAGGTATCTGATCATATCAACAAAAAGTTGACAATACTCACAATATATCACATTTAAGGACGCTCATAACACTTGCAAGGAATAATAATAATCCTGACAACAAGCGATTCTAACTGGGAACCACATGTAACTGAGAACCACATACCTTGTATTTTAAAGTATAACAATAGATTGACAGTAAACAAAAGTCATCATTAGCACCCAACTTTTTCTATGTATTGAAAGCACAAAATTTCTTTGCAATATAACCGAAAGATTTTAAACTCAAATAAAATTTAGTTAAAGTCAAAATTCAACTTCAAAATTTTCATAAAAAAATAATTTTAAGTAAAGCTTGCCCAGTACCCATTTTAATTCTAAAATTACACAAACTATTCACAAAATACAGTTAATCTACATATATACCGCTTATGCTGTAACAAAAATGTTAAATTATTTGCAAATGTTCACAGTCTATCTAAATCTTATACTCGCTACAAGTTGTAATAATTGTATACTTTAATAAAACATACAAAATTTATATTTGCTTCAACTACCGTATTCAATCTTTTGAGCACCCTGTTGAGGGTGCTTAGGAAATTAGAGGGTCTGGTTATGAGTATCATATATCGATCGAGTCCAAACACTGTGAATACATATTCTGCAATGTTCTCCCTTAAAGGATCTTAGCTATTATACAGGACTGTATACATAGTTTCTTAAAAAGGGAGGGGATGCTTATAGGAACGAGGGGGCTTATATTAGGTCAAATACGGTGATAACATTTCTCTATCCATATTCTGAATTCAATCTATCTAAAATAAATATCTACCATTATCCTTCTGATACAACAATATCTTTTAAAATCAACTCTTTAAACTTCTTTTGAATAAAAAACATAGCAGTAAGGCAAAATTCCACGCTACATGGATTTAAAACTCACCACTTGTCAAATAAAGACCTACATTGTTCGCCCAACGGTATTTAGGAAACTCGTGATAGCGTTAATTCTGTTAGTTTAAGGTTTAAAGAACGGCTATGAAAAGATGTAAACGGTTAATTCAACAATCATGAATAGTTTTACTTCACTTTTGCAAAGAGAAGAAAAATCACCTTAACACCTTTAACAAAATGAAGTAATACTTTTTCAGGGTAATTTTCAACACAGCGTTATGTAAGTATTTGACAGTGGTCTTTAGTCTATTAAGTGTTGACACCCCCGTTCCATTAAACCAATAATGGGTATTAACTTAAGCTGTTTTAGCAGTTTATCTTATAAATGGATGATCTGTTGAATGTTTTAAAGTCACAGGAAAGCTTTGTTAAGCATTTCAATGAATCAGACATTTTTGTGATCAAGTGTCTCCAATTTAGTTTACACAGCACAGAAAAGATTTTCAAAGACAAATAAGGAAAAATATTTCTTTCCAGTTAACAATAAATCAATTGTGGTTTATCTTTCTTCTGAAAAAACATATCTTGACTTTGAAAATATCAAATTGAAAATATTTCGCATCAATTTTATATTTACACAAAAATTGCTTTTTCATTATCTTTGCTCACAGTCTTCATGAGGTAAAAATTCATGGTTGGCTTTTTTGAGAAATTCAAACCAAACAAAAAAGAAAAGACAATAAAGTTACTCTTGGACTAAACAGCTGAGTGCACATTAAATGTATTAAGTACACTCCATCTAGCTCATCATTGCCTTTAGCAATAATGTATTGTTTGGTTTGTGTTAAGGGCTTATTGTCCGATCAACAGCTAAGGTCATTTACGGATGTGCCAGTTTTACTGGTGGAGGAAAC